>CAMTDV010000344.1:0-29795 GCA_947069175.1 Scalesia atractyloides
ATTCATGACATATACGCTTTTCAGACATTATCAGTAATTTAAAAGTAGAGAAAGGAGAGAGTTTAAGGAAAAAGATATACCGATTGATGTTGTTCACAGAATTCCGGCGGAGGTGCGTCGGTACTGAAAGTGAACTCCGGCTGTTGAAACCAATTAACAGCTTTGTTCGATTATTTAAGAAATTGAGTCACTTAAACAAAGTTTAACAGAAGTTTGGGAGATCATACCCGTTCACGGTGTGATTCCGGCAGTTTCTGGAGTTTTCCGGCGAAGGTAAGATTTTCGATAAACGTTGACTAGGATCGATTTTGATGGTGGAGTTGTGTTAGTGACTGATTAATCACATGATTGAAACAGAAAGAGTCGGAGAAAATACCGTGTGGATGTGAGTCCCGGTTTTCCGGCGACTTGCAGAATTTTTTCGGCGATTAGATTTGAGCTTCTCCGGTGGACTGTAAGGTTGCGGAAATGCAATTGGAAGCTTTGCGGAGTGTTTTGAGTCGCAGGAAGAGTCTATGATTGAAGTAGTTCGAGAATTGACAACTTTCGGTTATTAAACCGATCTACTTCCGAATTCAAGTTCCACTCATGGCAGCATTGATTGAAATCGTCCGTTTATCAGTTATACTCGCTGAATCGAGAGTATCTAAATCGGTTTGGGTGATTGATAACCGGTTTCAGTTACAATTTGTAAAATCGAATGATTTACCTTAGTCCATAAAAGTTATTTGTTTCCTAAAGGTGACAGAAAACAAATAAGTGGCGGAGTGGTCTTGTGATTGAGTGTTAAGTTGTTGAAGGGTGTCTTGGCTGACCCGGGTTCGAGTCCCGGCAGCGTTATAATTTTTTTATTTATTTTATTTTAACTTTTCATCAAATATAATTTTTATAGTTTAGTTTATTTATTAATTATGTATTGTTTTAAATCAAAATAATCATAAATATTCGACATAACTTTTATAACTTGATATTCGATCACAAAACGGAGCGGGTTTTGAAAACCCGATTTTTACAAATGTTACAACAGTTGGACCAGATGAAGCAATAGTCTGCATAGGGATGAAGTCCCCTTTGTGAACTTCAGAATCCTTGAATATCTGACTTCCTGAAGATCCTTGATCCTGAAAGACATTGGGTCCAGGATACACGGGTGCTGAAGGTCTCGGAGGATACTCCATGGATCCATGAACCTGGGATGAGGATCCTCGATGCTGGAAGTAAGATACTTTAGGTGGCACCGTCTCCAAGTATCCTCCCGAACTGAGGTAGGATCCTTGTTGCTGATTTAAGGATCCATAAGGTTGGTAATGAGATGCTTGGGCTGCGTCATTGCCAATGATCCATGCTGCAATCCTGAGGATCCCTGATACTGAACACCAGAAGCCTTGGAATGCTGAATGGTTGTTGCTGGAGTGGCGAAATCCAACGACCTGGGCATCAATGGAGAGTGATCCTCTGCTGATCTCTTCTGTTTCTTGATTTCATCAATTTCACGAAGGATCCTCTAGTTAGTTTTGTCCTGTTGTTCCATGTATCCTTTCATCTGCAAAATCAAAGTAGATAGATCATTGTTAGTAGGTGTAGAGGATGAAACAGTGGAAGCCTTCGAGAAAACTGGTGTGGGCTTCTTCTGAGCATTATCAGCACTCCTCGCTGGTGCAGGGGGGATGGGAGGCAATGATGCACAAGTCTGAGATTAGGTAACCGCCGGCATGGCACTTGAAGCAGATTTTCCATGGGAAGACATGTAGTTAATGGAGATGAATAGAACTGAATGAAATGAACAGAATTTTTTAGAATTGAAGCACCGATTGCCCCACGGTGGGCGCCAAACTGTTTTGGTCAAAATTTGATTAAGGATAATGTAACCAAACTTTGAATGTGAGGTTGAGTGCTTGGTTAAATGAATAACTGTGTGAACAAATATTGAAAACAAATGACAGTGAAGACAATGATTTGTACGAGGAAAAAGCCCTTGATCAATGAATGATCTCCAGCATAAAAAACCTCGGGTGATGGAAACTACCGATCACCAACTATATTGAACTATAAAGATTACAACTTTGGAAATATTGAGCTTGTTACAACGAGAATTCTAATGTGCGTTTGAGAGTAGCAATAATGTGTATGCGAGTGTGTGTTTTTTTCAGATCGTTCGTATCTATCAAGCTCAATACCCCTAATAACCAGCTAAGAATTATCCTTAACTAACTATCCGAAAATTATGGCAATATCCCACGTTCTCCATCAACGATCACAAACTCCCTACACGTGCTGGAATAAGAGCATATTCCCCTTGATTCCCAGCTAGAATAGACCCACTTCGAAATGCACCAGTAAAACAAGACCATAATATACTAGAAACAATCGTTAGTTAACTAGAATAATAATGAGGATCCATGATCCTTAGCCTTCCTGCACCATAACTTGAGGATTCATGATCCAGGCTCAGTAAAGGATATATGATCCATAAGCACTAAAATTCTATCCCCAACAATCATCATTCTCAAATGATTATTTTGACCTTTACTTTATATTTATTGTGCCTCTTCAACAACGACGACAACAAGATTGAAAAGAGCGAGGACAGATCTATGTGGTATCTAGGGGTGTACGGGCTACCCCTCAACTTTCTATGTGTAAATGTGTTATTATAGTTTGGCCTTTCTAAATTCTCACATGTAGATTAGTTGTAAGAATGAAATAAAAAAAGATAATTACTTTTTACCCTTATTTTATATTTTAAGAGTAAATTACAAGTTTTGTCCTTTATGTTTACACCAAATTGCAGGCGCTGTCCTTTTTTCCAAAAGTTTACAGGCGGTGTCCTTAACCTTTCAAAAATCTTACACGTTATGTCCTTTGGGCCAAACCCAGTTAGATTTTTTGATTAAATCAGATTACACAAGGGTATTTTAGTCTTTTTACAGATTTATTTAAAAATATTTAATAAATAAAACAAAACAAAATAAAATAAAAAACTTAATATGTATTTATACTTCTATTATATACAATATATATACATACAGACACCATGTCTGTAGATTCATTCTACCCCCACCACCACCACCACAACCAAAAGACAACCCCTGACCACCAAATCCGGCAACCAAAAAAATCACCACCATCTTTCCCTATTATCGTCACCATCTAACCCACACCACCATCATTTTCATTTAAAACCCCTACACTCACACATTCTAGACAGAGAAATCAGAGAGAGATAAAGTGATGCCGGAGACAGAGTCCGATAGCTGACCGGTCCTTCAATGGAGAAAAAGACAGAGACCGTCGGCCGCCCAGTCATCTCAACACCACCACCTTCTAGACCACCGTCGCTGATCAAACCAGAAAACCCTTACCTAAAACCTCAATATTTAAACCAAAATCGATGCATTACAATGGGACTCATATACATTACAATGGAACTCTTGCTATTTATATGAAAAAATCAACAATCAAAAATCTGTACTAATTTGAATCGAATTTGTGAGTCCAAATTATGATAATACCTCCGGCAACCATCCTCAAAACCGCCGCCACACGACTTTCCGCTGACTAGTACAGTCGCCGGCGATTAAACAAGACCTGACACTATTTCAAAAACCAGTAGATCTGACTCGATTTCAAAAAAATTCGGCAAATCTGACTATGTTGTCATTGAGCGTCTGTTAAAGAGAGAGAGAGAGAGTGGGGGCGGTGATAGATGGTGGAGTTGACTGTGGCGGTGGTAGGTGGGGTGGGGGCGGTGGTGGCTGGTGGCGCCTATGGTGGTTGGGTATAGAGACAGAGATGGTGCAGGGTGTTCGATGGTGGTTGCAGGGGTGGCCGATGGGGATGGTGGTTGAGGAGGTGGTTGATGGTGGTAGAGAGGAGGAGTGGTAGATAGCTGGAGAGTGAGTTGTTGAGAGAGAGAGATAAGAATCAGATGTATGATTTCATATATATATATAGGGTAGGGTTATATAGAAAACCCTAAAAATTTGAGAAAACCCTAGAAAACCCAACCTCCCGACATTTTGTTTTTATTAAAAAAATAACACATGTAATATACATGTTTTTAAGAGTTTTGGGCCAGAAAACAAAAAAGCGTCGAAGGAATATTTAAAAAACATAAACAAGTTTCAGCATTTTTGTCTAAGACATGTTAGTCACAAAAGTTGCTGAAATTTGTTTATTTTTAAAAAAATAATCATTCGGCGTTTTTTTGTTTTTAACACAAAACTCTTAAAAACATGTATATTACATGTGTTATTTTTTTCAAAAAAAATGTCGGGAGGTTGGGTTTTCTCAAATTTTTAGGTTTTTCTATCTAAACTTATCCATATATATATATATATGATATATAATAATATATTTAAGTAAGTATATGGGGAAACTCCTATAATAGAGAAAACCTTGGAAACTTGGATTGTGTGGTATAGATTAATCCACCTAATATATTATTTCCACATGTCTAAAGGGTATATCTGTCATTTTACAACACTTGCATCACATCACCTTACCAACCTTTTGTCCCCCTTCCCCATATCTCGTTTACCACACCCACCAAACTTCACATTTTTCAAGATCAAAAGTAAGATCATATCTTCAACTCCCACCCACCAACCTTCCGCTTTATTCTTATCCTTTCTTCCCAGACAGCTCATACCTACATCTTCCCTTTCTCCTTGTTTCATGGCGACCCATATGATTTCATGGACGATCTTGTTGCTTACTCTCCTAGCCGTGTATTCTGGAACATCGGCGACGAATAAAAAAACCATAAACAATGTTATCCCGAACCGCTTTATCCTTGATGAATCTTCGTCATGTTCATCAAGAACACACATACAAGTGTGTGAGAGAGAAAGAGAAAGTTATTGTTTATGAGGAGAGAAGCTGATGTGTTTAGAGAGAGAAAGCTATTTTCTAGAGTGAGAAACAACAATCTTCATCATGTTCATCAAGAACACCAAGAACACACATACAAGTGTGTGTGTGAGAGAGAGAAAGTTATTGTTTATGGTGGGATAAGCTGATGTGTTTAGAGAGAGAAAGCTGTTTTCTAGAGTGAGAAACAACAATCTTTATCATGTTCATCAAGAACACCAAGAACACACATACAAGTGTGTGTGTGAGAGAGATAGAAAGTTGTTGTTTATGGTCGGAGAAGCTGATGTGTTTAGAGAGAGAAAGTTGATATCTAGAGTGAGAAACAAAAATCTTCATCATGTTCATCAAGAACACCAAGAACATATATACAAGTGCGTGTGAGAGAGAAGCAAGTGTTTTAACATGTTCATCTCTTGAGTTTCTTGTCTGAATGGTTTTTTGAACTTTTTGTAGTGTTTTATTTTGAAAATCATTTCACGCATGATTATTTTGTTCAAATGGTTGCTAATAAGTTTTTGTGTGTTCGAGTGTTCTAGTAATGGTTAAATGTTCATGTATTTTGCAGGTTTTTTGATGGTAGATAATTAGTTTGAAAATTCATAATTGTTACGTTATAAGTTTGAAATTTTTTTGTTGGTTTAGTTGTTTTTTTTTTAAAGCTTCGCTCGGATATCACAGTTTCATTACATTCAGAAAGTCCAAATTTTAATCAGAATATCTCGTTTGCCTTACAAATAAAAAGTCATGTTTTTTGCTGGCATAATTAGTTACGTATGTTACATTTATGATAGCAACATTTATGCCAGCTACATTCTAAATGGTTTATCCTATATGTTATAACATGTGTTACTTTTAGAAACTTCGTAATTTATTCGGAATATCTCGTTGATTTTACAAATAAAAAGTAGTGTCTTTTTTGGGATAATTAGATACATATGTAGTAACAACGTTACACATGTTACTTATAGTTACCTCAGCTCTTTTTGAACACATTAGTGTTAATCTCATACAGTTAAACTTATTAACACAAATGTGACAACAATTATGTTATACATGTGTGAACTTTTGTTGTAGCTATACATGTGTTAACCTATTAACACAAATACAACGTGGCTATACATGTGTTACCCTATAGTGTAACACATATTACAAATATGTGTTACATATGTGTAGCCCTTTTTTTTCAAAAAAGGGTCGATCTAACTATAAGTAACATGTGTAACACTGTTACTAGATATGTAGCCAATTATTCCAAAAAAACACAACTTTTATTTGTAAGATAAACGAGATCATCAACGATTAAATATGGACTTTCCACACATATATAATAACAGTTGCGATTTTATAAAAGTTAGATTTTGTAAAATTTATACACAACAACACAAATGGTGATTGTTAGAAAACACGTAAAAGCCACATGTAACTTATAACATGTTAGAGAACCAAGTATTGGTTTACTATGGATACGATGTTGCACATGTTACAGACAACATGTAACATGTGTAACAACGCTAAAAAGTGTTGTATTTATTATATAACGTGTGTGACATGGCGTATATCATGTAAAAAGTGACTGTTGTGCATATTACGGGTTGAGATTTTATAAAAGTTAGTTTCCCCGTCACACTATTGAGATTTTATATGCACCCGAAGTTACTTCATAATTTGTTTTTGTATAAACTTCACTCAGATGTGACATTTTCTTTACCTTAGAAAGTTCATAATTTAATCTGAATATCTCGGTTTTTTACAAATAAAGAGTCATGTTTTTTTTTGCTGGCATAATTAGCTACATATGTTACAATTTGATGCCAGCTACATATGTTACATTTTACAGATACATCTTTTACCTTTTTTGACAGCTACATATGCAACACCCCTTTGTTAAATATGTAACGACCAGCTAGGTGACACTTGTTATGTTCAACACCATTTAAATATGTTAATCAAAACAAAAGTCACTTGTTGTCATGGTGTAATACATTTGATATTTGTTTCATGTGTTACATCGGAACTAAGTTGCATATATTACACATCTAAATAGTCTTTGGTAACAAAGCAGTTGTACATATGTAACACATGTTTGTAACTTGTGTTACACAAGAGGGTAACATATGTACAACCACTTTTAACATGAGTGTACATGTTAAACGTGTTACATTGCTAAAAAAACTCTAGCTACACATGTAATTAGCACAATGTTACTGGGATATTTTCTTCCGCACAACCTTTCCGGACAAGTACTTCCATTTCGGACAAGTCCTCCTATGTTGTTATTGCCATGTTTAAAACTTATGGCGACCAGGCTGGGTACAATGTAAAAATATATGTTAATTAATGTAGTTTTAATCTACTTGTGATATTGTTAATAACAATTCCAGGTACATATGTAACTAGCAAAATGCTACGTATATACAGGAAACATGTTTGTAACATGTGTTACACTCAGGGTAACATATTTACAGCCACTTTACACATGTTACATATTGTTGTTACATGTGTTACAACATCAAATGTACACATGAGTATATATGTTAAACGTGTTACATTGCTAAAAACAACTCTAGTAACACATTAACTAGCACAATGTTACCTAAATACGATAGGAATTTGATTAACTTGTGTCTCCTTATCCTCAAAGTCGCAGATGATTGAAGAACAAAGCCTGAAGTAGCAATCGTTCAACATTCATCGATGTATATTTCGGACAAGTCCTTCCATTTTGTTCTTTCCATGTATAAGACTTATGGCGACCAAGTTGGGTTCAATTTAAAAATATATGTTAATGTAGTTTTTTTATCTACAAGTAACATTGTTAATAACAACTCTAGGTACATATGTAAGTAGTGAAATGTTACCTATATACAATCTGAATATATAATGCAGGGGTTGGTGTGTTAAAGATGATGATAATTATCAAGAAATGAACATAATTTGCTTTTACGGTCTGAATATGTAATTGGGTTTTGTGGTTTTTTTATTTAACATATGTCGCAACATATTTCACCTTTTTAACTAGTATATTTGTTGTTATGCTACAAGGGTTCCCCTATGCTACAAATATTTTTACTGCGTATAAATTGTCAAAGTTTGCTTTACGATACGTAGTTGTTGTTCCCATCATTTTTTTTATCAATTTCCATGTTTTACATTTGTTACTCCGAAGTGGATAACACATGTACAATCAAGTTACACATGTTACATAGTGTAGTTACATGATCTACACCAAAGGCCAATACTTGTATAGCCAGGTTACACATGTTACCTTTATGGTAACACAAGTGTACATCGATTATAACATGTTTCAGACAAAACATGATGTTACATGTGTTACACATGTTACATAGAGTATTTGCATGTTCTACACCAGAGGCCAGCACTTGTATAGCCAGGTTACACATGTTACCTCTATGTGTAACACATGTTACATCGATTGTAACATATTTTTAGAAAAAACAGGATATTACATGTATTTCACATGTTACATAGAGTATTTGCATGTTCTACACCAGAGGCTACCACTTGTATAGCTAGGTTGCACATGTTACCTTTATGTGTAACACGTGTAACATATTTTTACATATGTTAGAGAAAACAGGATGTAGTATGTGTTAGACATGTTACATAGGGTAGTTGCATGTTTACACCAGAAGCCAACACATGTATACCCAGGTTACATACATTGGAGAAAAAAGCATGTAGCATATGTTACAAATGTATTACTATGCATAAATTGTTACAGGTCATGTGCAACAAAATACGTACACAATATATCCATCACACGTACACAATTTCCCTAAATTAAGTTACACAAAAAGGACACTAAATTTCCAACACACACAACAAATGAAATTTTTTTGTTTTGTTCTGACAACGTAAACTACACTTTTGTTAGGTTTCTTCCCGGTTCCAGTCCTGCCCAACAAATGAAAAACACATATATTAGTAGTCAGCAAAAGAGTGCTTGCTAAGATAGGATACAACAATTACCATTCACCATTTCAATATCCACTCATATCACAACAAATGTATGCAACATATACTGCCCCGAAGTGTAACATATGTTACAACATACAGGACAAACTGTTTATAATGTAACTTGCAGAAATGTAGCTGGCAGAAATGTAACATACGTAACTAGTTATCCAGAAAAAAATTGAAACATTTAACACTAATTATAAAAAATAGAACAACTTAACCCCAAAATTTTGAAACTTTTTCTGTAACATCTACCAATAATTGGGATGCCCAATTTTAACAAAAAACAGAAAACAAAATAAAGTAAATCCAATGCATAAAACCTAAAACAAACCCAACTCATAAATTATTGGCCAATAAACTGAAAATATCAAAAAATCAAAATGGTTTTAATACAAAAACAAAAACCTGTAAACTACATAAATAATTACCCATTACTAGACCACTTTGAGCACAAAAATATATTAATAACAACTTTAACAAAAAAATCATGTGTGAAATGATTTTTCAAAATAAAACACTCAAGAGATTGTTGTTTCTTTCTCTAAAATCGTGGTAAATTAGGTTCAAACCTGCTTCTCTCTCACACACTTGTGTGTGTGTTCTTGGTGTTCAAGATGAACACGATGAAGAATGTTGTTTCTCTCACTAAAATAGCAAATTTCTTTAAAAACCCATGCAATCGAACGATTTTAGAGTTGCTTCTCTCTCACATACTTGTGTGTGTGTTCTTGGCGTTCCAACAACTTTCTCTCTCAGAAAATCCATGCAACCGAACGATTTCAGAGTTGCTTCTCTCTCACACACTTGTGTGTGTTCTTGGTGTTACAAAAACTTTCTCTCTTTTAAAGCTAACAACGATCCACATTTTATCTTGGTTGTATGTTTGTGAGGTTTGTATAGATTTTGAATCTTTAGGGTGTAGAAGATGATGATATTTTTTTAACTTTGGGGATGTAGAAGATGATGGAGAGACGTTGACATGATGGATGATTGAGAGAAGTTGACATGATAGTACTACAGGAATCATTAATGCACATTTGCTTTTACACATATACTCTCCTAGCCCACTCATCAACATAAGTAGTCTATTTATTTTAAATCAATAAACCATTAAATTTCCCTAGCCCTTAAATGATAATGATCAATGGTTATAAAGTAAGTTTCTTAGGTTTTCTTAGCACAAATAAGTTTTCTATATATCATTTCCCTATATATATATATATATAGTAATAATAATAATAATAGTATTTAATAATAATATTAAATATATAAATAAAAGACAAAAATACCCTTGGGTGCTCATATTTAACCAAAAAATCTAACTGTGTTTGATCCAAAGGACATAACGTGCAAGATTTTTGAAAGGTTAAGGACACCGTCTGTAAACTTTTAGAAAAAATGACAGTGCCTACAATTTGATGTAAACATAAAAGACAAAACTTGTAATTTACTCATATTTTAATTTACTAACTTGTTTTCTTGACATTCATTTTTTGGTTTAGTTTACGTTACTTTCTTTTTATTTAAAATTGGAAATTTCCTTTAATTGTCTTATGTATAAAAAAACCTTTTACTAAGTGTTAAATATAAAACCATAAAAAATTTGTAAATATGGCACTTTAATATTACAATTCCACAATTTTTTTTTATGTAGGTAAATTTTTTTATTTATATACCCCTAATGGAGATTAAAAAAATTCCACTGCCCATGGATTAAGATATCTGGTTCTGCGACCATCCTTAATACATAGTAAAAAGTTTCTTCGTTTAATTAAGGTGTGGTAAAAGGAATAATTTTAGTATACCCCTGTCACTCTTCTGGTTGCCGGAAAAATACGAAGCTAAATAAAATGAGAAGGGACACCGAGAGAGTGAGTTGTGTGTGTGAGATTGTGCAACCAGAAACGAGTCAAGAGGTCAATTATATAGTGATGTTGGTGATAGACGGACAACGACTTCAAGGTTTCAGCGGAAGATTAGGGATTAGAGGTGTTGTCTTTTCAAGCCAAGGACAAAGTAGTTACAACTACACCAATTAGAGGGCATTAATATTAGGACCTTGATATTCACACATCCCAAACCTTATTTCCAATCTCAAAACGTCTTGTTTTGATCAAAGCGGGACGCTTTGTTGTAAAGTTAACAGACAAGACTGAGCCTGCAGTCCTTGTCTGTTGACCTGGTACCAAAGCGCTACGTTTTGGCCAAAGCAGGACGTTTTGGTCTAAAAAGTACAAAGTGAGATTGTGGAGGGGTGATATTGTTTGGGTGATATCGTTACTTTCATTCAATGGTGGAGACAAAGGTTCAATGAAGAAGATGAAGTGCTTTGTTAAAAAAAAAAAGAGTTAAATGCCAAAATGGTCCCTGAGGTTTGCTCACTTTTGCCACTTTAGTCCAAAATCCAAAATTTTTAAATCTGGGTTCCTGTGGTTTGCATTTTGTTGCCATTTTAGTCCAAATTTCAAATTTGGTCAGATTCTCAACTTAAATCCTGATATTTGTCATTTTGCTCAGGGGCATTTTGGTCATTTTGACCACATCATCTTCCCCAAACACCCTAACACAAAACCAAACACCCACCTCTCTCTCTCTCTCTCTAAATCTGCACCACACCACCCCCTCCTTCACCGCCACCACTCTCTTCACCGCTCACCGTCACCGCCACCAACTCCGGCGGATTCGCCTGCAACAGTCCGGCAGCGAACCTCCGGCACCGACACCACACCAAACTCACTCCACACCTACAAAACATTTCCCCTTGCATCACTTCTCCACACCCATCTGAAACCTAGAGAGAGAAGGCGATAGGGGAGAGTGGTGTAGGAGAGAGAAGGTCGGAAAGAGCGAGAGAGGCGACAGAGGGAGAAAGGGGAACGCGGCCACCCTATAGGACGGCGCAGCAGCGACGACAGAGTGTCGGAATCCGTGGCAGAGCGTGTTTTCTTCTCGCATCTGAGCAGTGGTACGGGGTGCCTAAAAGACAATAATGGAGGCACAGTGGTGCCGTTTTCTCGACAAACCCGACGGCGGCAAGCCGTGTTTCGAGGGTCAGACTCCGGATCACGCTGCCGGACTGTTGCAGGAGAATCCGCGGAGTTGGTGGCGGTGACGGTGATGGCGGTGAAAGAGGAGGTGCTGGCGGTGAAGGAGGGGGTGGTGTGTGTGCAGATTTAGAGAGAGAGAGAGAGAGAGGTGGGTGTTTGGTTTTGTGTTAGGGTGTTTGGGGAAGATGATGTGGGTTAAAATGACCAAAATGCCTCTAAACAAAATGACAAAATATCAGGATTTAAGTTGAGAATCTGACCAAATTTGAAATTTTGACTAAAATGGCAACAAAATGCAAACCACAGGGACCCAGATTTAAAAATTTTGGATTTTAGACTAAAGTGACAAATGTGAGCAAACCTCATGAACCATTTTGGCATTTAACTCAAAATAAGAAATGATAAAGTTATATTAATATTATCATTGGGAATGAAAAAGGAGAAGTTGGCGTGTGTCAGAAGTCCACCTTTAGTCAAATCAATTTATATCAAATTATTTATTACTTTGGTTAATTTACTGTAAAATTTACTTATTTGTCAGGCATGTCAGAAGTCACATTGAGTCAAATTTCAATTTATATCAAATTATTTATTACTTCTCTCATCTCACTTTGTTTTTTTCAGAAGGGTAAAGTTAACAGACAATGGCTGGCACGCTTAGTCTTTGTCTTTTGACTTACCCTAAAACGTCCCGTTTTGTCAAAAACGGGGTATTTTGGGGTGTGTGAATAGACAAAGGACGTGTGTGAATAGTCTGGGCCTAATATTAACATATCATTTATTGTTTTCTGTCCTCTTTTATATTTATTTATATGTTCTACCTTTTTTTTTTTTTTTTTGTGTTTTTGTTAGCAAAGTTATGGTTTTTGTTTTCGTGTTCGGATAGACATGTGATTTCCATTCCAACATCATCCATAATAGCTTTTATCAAATTTTTTTAGGAGAAATCGTGGTTTATATTTCTTAAATTCCATTCCAACACCATCCATAATAGCTTTTATCAAATTAACCAAAGTATAATTTACGTTTAAAATTAAGTATTTAAATCATTTTTCGTCAACTTCTACTTGGAAACCACAATTTGCTACAAATAAAATTTATATATTTCTAATATAATCTTGGGACAAAACTTTGGCAGTCAATTACGCTGGCCATGGAAAGGGAGCTTCTATTAGGATTTTGGGGAGTTGTCTTGTGACTAGTTTGGTCGACTAAGGATTTTTGAAGCAAACCATAGTGAACTAGTTTTGTAGTTCTAATAACAATTGCTTGTAGTATGTAACCTTGGGTACATACTTGTGGGTTTCCTAAACATCTTTCTTTATCATGAGTTTTATGCCTTTGTGATGCACTTTGGATATGACATGTATGTGAATAGTGTCACAGATCACATAGTTGTGTCCAATCATATTTTCACATGGAATTAGTTATATGGTTGGGTCATGTTGTATGTCAATATTATGATTTTAATTTGAAAAATGCATCCTTGTAGTTACGCATAAATGTAATATAAATAGTCTCCAACCACGGATGAGGTTATGATTTATGTTAAATGACTATAATATGTGTACTACACACCTTGAATAATGTTAAAAAGAAAAATGAAATCAAAAGTGTATAACATTTTTTTATAATAACACTAGGTTATGTACCTATGTTGAATTATTTATATTAAACATGAATAATTTTAAAACATAATTAAAACAATTTGAACTACATAATATATTAAAACTATAAAAAGTACAATTACAATAGACAAATTCCAAAATACTTTCTTGAAAGCGTTGAAGAAGATTGTGTTCACTAAAAATAGACATTGGGCAATTTTCAAATGGTTTTGACTCATCACCTGTCTTGCTAAAGTTTTATTAAGCATGGTAATCTTGATCCAACCAAAAAAATGATAAGTTCAACCGTTTACAAAAATCTTTATCCAACCCAGTTACAAAAAATGACAAATCGGATATGGGTACAAAAAAGGTTAAATATGTTTGATATTGATAATTCATCTATGGCCAAAGAGCGTTTAGCATCAACAGTGGCGAAGCTTGCCGTCGATAACCAGGAGGCGAAAACGTATATACCCAAAAATTTCTATACGAAAACTACATATTTAACACTACTGAGCGAAAAATTCAGGGGGACGCCCTTTCCCGCCCCTGAGCATCAACCCGACCAAACTTGTACAAAATAATTAGTTCCCTGTTTGACTTGTTTCTCACCACAACCCACCCACACATATTTAGACATACTTACTTAATGATAGGAATTCTTTTTATCAACCTTTATGTATATTGGCGGACCTAGAAATTTTTTTCATTGGGTGGGGGCGGTAATTTTTATAGGTCGGTTCACTAAAAATAAAAAAAAGGTCAATTCGGTTCGATTCAATTCAGGCCGGGTCGGTCACATAACTATTTCGTATTTATAAAATTTATTAAATAATATTTTTTCAAAGTATATTTAAAAATATATATCTTTGCGTTGCAAAATATTCCTTTAATGTGTGTATATACATCACACATGTATAAACTTAGTTAAAAGAACTAATAACCATGTTTTAAACAGAATGAAAACAATCAGATTACATAAAAATTATTAAATAAAACACAAAATATTAAAGTGTTTTTTTTTGTATTTTATTAAACTAATAACAAAAGTAAAATAACATGATTTTTGCTTTCTACTGTGGGTGTATATCATTGATTTTTTTATGTTATAAACTGAAATCTTAAATAAAAGATATTAGGTTTCAATTCTTTAATGGGCTTTGAGTTAACTTTTAGAATGAGGCCCAATTTACCACGTATTAATAGTACTAGGTCATTTTCTCTTACCTTTTTACTATATTAGTAATTCAGTAGCCGTCAAACAACCAGAAATATTGGGAGTCGAACGTCACTCTTCATCTACAATTTTCCAATTGACTCTTTTCTTTATTTTCTCATTACTTGTTAGTGGTTTTAAAATTTCATGGGGTGAGACATCAAAATTTTAAGGGGTGCACTCGAAATTTTAACCCGTATATAACACTAATTTTTTTCTTTTCAAGGGGTGTGGCTGCCCACCTACACCACACCGTAGGTCCGCCCCTGATCATATGAAGGAGAATCTTCCGGCTCAACTCCAGCTTTTCTAGACTCTTTAAAACAAACATACGCCTAAGAGCATTCACATTGAAGCCTTCATATTTATGTGAGTGTAACCTCTATATTTTTTTAAAGTGATTATAAATGATTGTAATGAAGGAAAGAGAAAAAGTTATGTTCACCAATAAATTTGGAAAAGATCATGTTCACCTCTATAATTTTTTAATATTTTATGAAATTGGTTGTGAGTGGAGAAGAGAAAAAGAAAATGATAAAAATATAAAAAATATTATTTAACTAAAAGGAGAGAAAAAATAGTGTTTTTTAGTGTAATAACAGAGATAGAGTAGGAGAATTCATTGTGAATGCTCTAACAAAAAGAACCAACGATGTACTTAGTGAACACGATAAGGCAATTAATGTATAGATGTAGACTTTTCCAATTTAGGCAATTAATTGATCTTGTGTTAGAGGCACACCTACACCTATACTTGGGTGCAAGCGTTTATTGAAAGAAAAAATACTAATGCTATTCGTTAGCAAAAATCCTGAGCGCTCTAATAAAATTTTGTAATCGCCCTCCTTATAATTGTTTATTGAAGTGATGAGCAGTTAAAGAAAATCGGATTTTTTTCTCGCTATATAGTTACAGTGAGAAAGAAGAAAGTTTTGATAGGAAGAAGATGAGGGCAGTTTGGTTTTTTAATAATTAAAGGCCTGGTCTATTCACACACGTTGTTTATCTATTTGCACACTCTGAGGCGCCCTTCTTTGGCCAAAGAGGGGCGCTTTGGGCTTGGTCAGTCAGTACTTGTCTGTTGACCAAGCCCTAAGCGCCCCTCTGTGGCCAAAGAGGGGCGCTTCAGAGTGTGCAAAAAGACAAAGAGCGTGTGTGTTGGTTTTGATTGAAATAGGTGGGATGTGGGGTAAAACGAGGGACCAAAGCGCCGCTCTATGGCCAAAGAGGGGCGCTTTGGTTTAAAATTTATGCCTACGCGCCCCTCTTTGGCCACAGAGGGGCGTTTTGGGGTTTTTTTAATTAAATTGTTTATGTTAATTCAAAAACGCATCGATACTTGTCTAAATTTTAGGTTTTTTTTTTTCATTACACCTCATTTTTAAATGTATAAGGACTACACGACAAGTTCTGTATTTGTTCGGTCACGTGTGATGTCGTATTCCATTATATCGTGTGATTCTAGTTTGGAACCACAAGTAGTCCAACGTGCCGTCGAATGTGTATACACCCTCCACTGGATCAGTACTTGACGTATTTTGTTCTTAAATGTCGTATTATGACGTTTATTGTCATTTTGGGTTTGTACAAGTGCCTATTTCATCCGTATGGTTCGTGTCAGTGATATTCGGTGTCGAGTAGTTTATCATCTGTATTGCCTTTATTAGTATGTAGTCTGTTGCTATGGAGTATTATATTTCTATATGTCTTATTATGATGTATTTTTGCCGTATGGGTCGTGTTAGTGACATTCGGTGTTCGGTGTTGTACAAGAGCGCATATATTTACCAAACACAAATACACACTTGGATCGCTAATGATTTAACGCATATATTGAACAAACACAAACGTACTCTTGGATTGTAAATGAATTAAGGTGTGCAAGTAGACAACCAGCGTGTGTGAAGGGGTTTGTGTTGTTTTTTATTGAAATAGATGGGATGTGAGTTAGTTTTTTGGTAGTGTTTTTTTGGTGAAAATTTGTATTTTAGTTTTATTATTATTATAAAATATTAGTAGTGTATATAATTCAGAGTTGTTTTGTATTTACGCTTTTTACGTCATTAATTTTATACAACGTATATAATATAAGGGCGTCTTCAGAGTGAATAGCATGACCCCAAATGTTGGCTTTTAAAGCTGGTCAGGCACGAGAGTTAAAGATGTAGGTTAAATATGTGTAACAATAATCACGTTAATTCATTTACAATCCAAGAGTACGTTTGTGTATGTTCCATATATGCGTTAAGTCATTTACAATCCAAGGTGTGTTTGTGTTTGGTAAATATATGCGCTTTTGTACAACACCGAACACCGAATGTCACCGACATGACCCATACGGCAAAAATACATCATAATAAGACAGATAGAAATATAATACTCCATAGCAACATACTACGTATTAATACAGGCACCAATAGACAATAACGTCATGATACCGAATATCACCGACACGACCCATACGGATGAAATACGCACTTGTACGAACCCAAAATGACAATATACGTAATAATACTACATTTAATGACAAAATACGTCAGGTACTTATCTGATATGGGGTGTATACACACACACGACACATAGGACTACTTATGGTTTCAAACTAGAATCACCCGATATAATGGAATACGACATCACACGTGAACGAACACATACAGAACTTGTCGTGTAGCCCTTATACATTTAAAAATGAGGTGTAATGGAAAAAAACCTAAAATTTAGACAAGTATCAACGCGTTTTTGAATTAACATAAACAATTTAAATTTAAAAAACCCCAAAAACGCCCCTCTGTGGCCAAAGAGGGTCATTTAGGCATAAATTTTAAACCAAAGCGCCATTGGGGCTTTTAGTAGAAAAAACCTAAAGTTGGTAATAAGGTTACAACGAGGTTTGGAACAAAAAAGTTGAGTTTTCCAGCCAAAATAGTAAAAGATAAAATTCATATATTAAAATAACATATTCTTTATTTGATATATTATTAACAAATATTATCTATATCTATTTGTTTAGGGTAAAAGATAAAAAGATAAAATTTATGGATTAAAATAATATATTTTCTATTTAAATTTTATTAAAAAAATATTATCTATATCTATTTATTTAGACGGAAAAAAATAGTTGAGATTACCATTGAAATACATGTATGTACCAATTTGCGAATTTCGGATTTCAAATCGGCGATCTGATTAGTTTGTTCAATTCGGTTTGGGGTTCGATTGAGGGTGCGTTTTTAATACGTACCTTGATTGTAGAATATGTATAAGGGTTCACATCCTTTTTAGCAGGCGGGAAAAACCAGATTGCAATTTTTTTAATAATGAAAAAATAATTTTTTTATTCAAACTAAATAATAATGTAGAGGACTGATGATCTATAATGTGTTGTGTTGGTGTCCCAGTTCGTGCGAAGTAATACTTTCAGGTATTAAAATGTTCAAAATTTTTCTAAGTGTTATTTTTGTGTCGTGCAACAAATTATTTGGCTAAGGTTTTCAAAGTTTCACAATACATGCGTAACGTTGGATAAGAAGATTTTTCCTGCTCTTGAACCATTCTCTGATGTGTTAGGGGGTGTTTGCCGGTGACGAAGGCTATCACGAATAAACATATCGTATATCGTTCACACGTTAACTTCTTCTGGAACTCAGCAAAGTTCAATGAAACAGACAAGGTTATTACATCTGTTGTTCGAGTTGGAAATGAAGATAAAGAAATTACTGTTACTGAAGCAGTTATTGTAACATTCGCAAAATTTCAACCGTTGTACCTTTTGACAGTTTCCGTGTTTAATAAAATTGTTTACAAAATACGTAATCTTACAAGGACCTTAATCATAGCCCCGGACACGTGTAACATCTGTCGAAAAACGGGTTTCCAACACCCGCTTCATTTATTAATCGAATAGTCAGTTATAATTTTCGTTGCGTATATATTGTCCATTTTAATTTTAAACAATACATAATTAATAAACATTTTAGAATTTAAAAACGATAATTTATAAATAGTAAAAACAAGTGAAGAAATAAATTAAAGGAAGCTGCCGGGTTTCGAACCCGGGTCAGCAAGTCCAACAAACAAACACTACACCACTCCGCCACATGAATCTTTTGTGTATATACTGAAACAATTAATACTTAAAATAAAACTCGAAATCAAATCCTGAGATCAGCGCGCCCAATCCGCAGTCGCCGGAAATACCGACGATTTCGCAAATCACGACCGTTTTTCTTTGACTGAACGCGTGAAATAACTTCGACATCGGTTATAACCGATGTCTAATCCCCCAATACCAGTCGTAACCACCGGAGAAACATTGACCATGAATCAAGACCAAATTCGGACTCAATACATTCTGTTTCTTCTCTATAAATACTCACCCAAACCTCTGGTAACCTTTTCGCTCAAAATCGCACAATTTCTCGAGCTTTAGCACTCGCCGGAGATATTCTGCATTCGCCGGAAAACCGAGACTTACACCAAATCGGTAAATTTCTTGACTCTTTCGTTTTCAATCCATTATTAGACAAGTAATAACATAAATCGTTCAACCAGAATCCGACTCAGCGTTGTCGGGAATTTCTGCACTCGCCAGAAAATCACTGGAAATTCCGAAGTCTCGCTGTGAATCGGTACAATCATCTAAACTCCCTGATATCCCTTGTTTAGTAACCTAATTTCACAATTCGTTGATCAAAACTGTTAATTAATTCACTCAGACGGAAGTCACAAATCAGAGCCGACGACTCTTGCCGGAATTCTGAAGAAAACATTCTGATCGGTACATTCGATTACGTAACCCTCTCTATCCATTTTAATTCAATCAATTATATGATAGATGACCGATTTAAACAAGAACAGTCAGTCACCTTCGTTCTGTGTCTTTATAAATGAAGAAGACGATGTCGAAATGTGTATAAGTATAATTAAAACTGAATGATTAACCGGGTTAGACACACAGTCCAGCGGTGGACTGTGTGCAAACATAAACGCACGTCACGAGTTCGAATCATACAACGTACCGACTTTTAGAAATAAAATCAATATTTTTAGAACTGAATCAGAACAAGTCATAGTATGTTTATAAGAGGAATATAATCCGTAAGATAAACAGATTAGACACACAGCCCAACTGGTTGGGCTGTGTGCATACGAACCGAAGGACCCGAGTTCGACTCCGGGTCCTGCAAGCGGTTCGGCCATTTTAAATCATTTTAATATTAACCCAATAAAAATAACAATTAATTAGTATATATATATAATTAAAACAGAGAATATTTCGGGTTAGACACGTAGCTCAGTTGGTAGAGCTGCGTGCACGCGTAATCGTGGTCTCGGGTTCGAACCTCACTCAGTGCACACTTAACCACCGTCCGACCGGTCAACGGTCCGGTCAACGGTCAAAAAAGTCAAAATTTTTATTTCTTTTTATTTATTTATTTAATTTAAAAATCAATTAAAAATACTTAAAAATAATATTTTTAAAGTTAGAAAACGTCCTTAAACTCACAAAAATGAATCTAAAAACCCTATTAAGATTATGAATTAAAATCTATTTATTTACCGAACCACTTCGTTATTATTTATGTTAGTTTTCCTCGTCGATCAAATCCCAAAACTCGTGCGCATCCAACGTCATCAAAAGAACGCACCCAATGTGAGTGAATCTCTACAAATTCCCCGTTTTAATCACGTTTTGGGGTGTATCATGTGTCGTACAATTATGTTATTATATAAATATAAACACTTGTGCATTCATCATATCTGTGATCTAATGTGTATCAAATGTGTACAAATTGTTGTGTGAATTATGTTTAGTTTGGATTTATCATTTTCAGTGCAAGCATTTCATTAGGCCCATCAGCTCCCCGTGGGATACGGGTTGAGTACAGGTGCCGCATCTGATCGGCTCCGTTTGATTGAGCCTTGATCTCACATACATTCATGTGATACGATCGGCTCCGTTTGATTGAGCCTTGATCTCACAGTCATCATCATTCATATCATATACTCATCCAATGTGGTTTGTGTTTTGTTATATACATACGTTTGCTCACATGTGATTATTGCATAATTTTTCAATACTAAATAAAACAAGGAATCAATAATAATGTTTTAACAAGGTTCACTCGCCAACTTTTGTTGACCCAAAATATTCCCCGTTTTACTCATGATACATGTGATCCAGGTTGAGGCAAGAAACACATAGGAAGGCTTAGAAGAATAATTCAGTTTAAGCTTTGGATTGTATTACTTAGTTTCATTTTCCTTGTAATTGTATGGATTTGATTTGACTATTTAAGTTGTAATTTGAATTTAATAAATATAAAACATTTTAGTAAAAATCATGAGCTTTGGTGATAACCCAATTATGCCCCGTGTAACATCCGTCAAAACCGGGTTATCCAAACCCGCTTCATTTATTAAACCGAATAATCAGTTACAAAATTCGTTGCGTATATATTGTTTATTTTAGTTTTAAACGATACATAATTAATAAACATTTTAGAACATAAAATCTATAATTGAAAATTTGTAATAAATAATGAATAAAAAAATATAAGGAGACGCCGGGTTTCGAACCCGGGTCACCCGCCTCCATCACACACACATAAACCGTTCGGCTGCCAAGTCTCATTTGGTTTATTTTAGATCCATTAATATATGTATACGCATTTAAATTTAGGGAGGTCTCAAAAAGAAAGCCGCCCAAAAGATTCAGCAGTTACGATTTCAACAGAAAAGTGGAGCGCGCATACAATCATCCGTTACCGAATCATGTTTTAATTCGATTTCAGTTATCAATTATACCCAGAATCAAAGAAAATCAGTATTTTGAAACTGAAAACATTAAAGAAAAAATGAATGAAACCGAAAACATTAAGAGATGAAACCGATTACAAATCATTCGATCTGCAAATACTGAAACATCTCGAGCTTTCTGTTCAAACACTTTACTGCCGGAATTGCTTGGTAGTCACCAGAAAATATCACCGGAAAAACCGAAATCGTGGTGGATCACATCACCTATAAATACAGGGCTAAACACCTCAATCCAACCTGTTCAATCTCTCAAACTCTCTCTTAAACTCTCGCTAAAACACTCTGAAGCAGTCGCCGTAAGTCGCCGGAATTCTCTGCAAGTCGCCGGAAAACCGAACCCATTTCATCTCTTTTGCCTTACTCTAAAAATAGGACTATTAGAGCTTCGACAGAAGTCACCCACACTCACCTCAACTCCCTGTAAAGCCTCTGTCGCAAGTCAAGCTTCGCCGGAAAAATTGGAACTCGCCGGAGTTGGTCACTGGAATCATCAAAGTGCTGTTCTCCAGTGGGTATTAACCTTTAAAACCTTTTTACATTCATATTTAATTCCGTTAATTCGTAAACCAGTAATCAGAATCGATTAGATAAAGATAACAGTCGGATTTTTGGTTTCTGGGTAATGTTTAGGAAGAAGATGAAGTTTAGGTTGTGTATATATTTAATATAAATTGGGTTATATCTCGGGTTAGACACACAGTCCAGCGGTGGACTGTGTGCATTTGAAACATAGAGATACCGAGTTCGAGTCTGTCCTTGTTCCGATTCGTCACAATATTCAAACCTTTTTATAAAACCCAAATACGGAACCTTTCAGTTAGTGTATAAGTATAATAAAACCGGAATAATAACCAGGTTAGACACACAGTCCAGTGGTGGACTGTGTGCAAAAACATTAAGCACGTCGTGGGTTCGAGTCTAGGCTCCCGCACCGGTTCTGGCAATTATCAAGTTTTTAAATAAGGAAAAAAATGAATTAATCTAATTTGTATATATATATAATTAAAAACAGAAATATTTCAGGTTAGACACGTAGCTCAGTTGGTAGAGCTGCGTGCACGTATACGAGAGGTCACGAGTTCGAACCTCACTCAGCGCAAAGAAACACAAAGTCCGAACCGGTCAAACAGTCAAACGGTCAACGGTCAACTGGTCAAAAAAGTCAAAAATTTTTATTTTATTTTATTTATTTATTTTATTTAAAAATCAATTAAAAATACTTAAAAATAATATTTTTAAAGTTAGAAAACTTCCTTGAACTCACAAAAATAAACCTAACAATCCCATTAAGAACACTAATTAAAAATATTAATCGCAAATAAAAGTTTATTTATTTATCGAACTATCATGATATTATTTAGGTTAGTTCCCTTGCCGATTAAATCCGAATTCGTGCGCATTCATCATCAATCCAAGAAACGCACCCACTGTGAGTGAATTCTTACAAATTCCCCTTTTTATTCATGTTTTGGGGTGTATCATGTGTCGCTTAAATTAATTCGCTTATTCAAACTCGTGCTATACCATTATATGATCTAAACTTAGAATGTAAATATTGTTTGTTGTTATGTATTACATATTGTCAAGTTGTATGCAAATTATTTATTAGGCCCATCAGTTCCTCGTGGGAGACGAGTTGAACAACGCTTGCCTCAAAGCTCATTCATTAGGCCCATCAGTTGGTTGAACAACGCGTGCCTCAAAACTCATTCATTAGGCCCATCAGTTCCTCGTGGGAGACGAGTTGAACAATGCGTGCCTCAAAACAATCATTTGTTGTATGTGTGTGCAATATTTAATATTATGTGTTTTGTGAATAAATTTACATCTATATTTACTCATATGTGGTTATGCACTTTATTTTATAATCAATACAATAAACACGTTTAAATGTTTTCATAGGATTCACTCGCCAACTTTTTGTTGATCCAAAAACCATTTTTACACATGATACAGGTGGAAAGGATGAAGCAAGGAACACATAGGAAAGTGTCTTAGAAGAAAAATAATGAAGTCTAGAAAGATGTATAGAACATGTTGTACTTGTATGATTTGATTGTATGATCTTCTTTAAAATTGTAATAATAAATATGAAACATTATAATAAATGTCATGAGCTTTGATGAAAACCCAATCATGCCCCGATCACCTTTTTCCGCTGCGGGTTGGGGTGTGACACCCCGACTCTTATTCCGCTGCGGGTCGGGGTGTGACAGATTGGTATCAGAGCCACGACTATAGGGATATAGGATAGGTTATTAGACCCTTAGAGCCTATACTATAGTTGATTAGAATTTTTAAATTGTTTATGCGTTACATACAAAATTCATGATGTTTATATGCTTCATGTTTATTGCTACATTCAGTGTTATGCAAGCATGTTCATAAGTACATATTATTATACAATGCTCATCATGAATCATATCCTCATAACATATCATATCCATGAGAGCACACACCTCACAATTCCCATGATTTTTGCAACGATTTTTGTATTTTTCAAATAACATCATAGTGAGTTCTCATAACGGGCATGTAGTAACTGGAAGGGTACGAGTACCGGTAGTCGGAACGTCCTGTCTAGGCTTGGCATTCGTATAAATCCAAAATAAAGGACCAGTTTGCCTACCTGGGGACTAACGATGAGAGTACGAAGGACCTATTAGGCCAAAGCATGCTATACCAAACGTCGTGTGAGCTAACCCCACTTTGAGTTATCATTGTGTCTACACCTGGACACCCTCCTACCATACATCTCGCAATCATATTTCATGATTTTCATTCAGGTGATGCGAGTGTTAAACCGCCAACACCAATGTGAAACCTACCAAGCCAATAGTCATGGGGGCCCACATGACTATACAGGCGATGGTATGGGGGACATTGGAGGCCCAAACATGAGCAAACCCAAGACATCCAATGGATGTAGTTGCATTATTGATAATTATGTTATTTTTATTCTTTTGACGACACATGACACCTAAAAACTTCTTAAACTCACAATCTTCCTATGTATGTTCCTGTAGATGTCGGCTAGGCAACTACGTGGAGGTAGAAAGTCAGGAAGATCAAACGAACGCTTGCCACCCAAATTGCAAAAAAAATGGCCGCGATGCTTCCTGACATCGTAATTCAAGTCCAACAAGCTCTCACCGCGAATCCCATCAACCCTCCCAATCAAGAAGACCAGAACGTCGACAACCCTCCCTCCAAAAAGTGCTCCTATAAACACTTCAAGTCTTGCGATCCCCCAAAATATGAAGGGACCGAAGGTGTCACTGCTCTCCTCCACTGGTTTGAAGAAATGAGAAAACCTTCCTCAATTGCGATTGTCCCGAGGATCGCAAGGTACGTTACGTAACTGGGAGACTGTTTGGGGTAGCCCTTACCTGGTGGAACACAGAAAAGGGTAAGAGAGGAGTCGAAGATGCCATGGCCTTAACATGGGAAGAGTTAAGGGAAATCATGACGAGACGCTTCTGTCAAGAAGCGAAATCAAAAAGTTGGAAGATGAATTCCACTCGCTAAAACAAAAGGAAGGAGATCATACTTCCTACAACAAAAGGTTTCTCGAGTTGAACCAAATGATCCCCAACTTGTTCACCCCAGTGTACCGTTTAGTTGAACACTATATTCGAGGCCTCCCCTCGAAAATTCAAGACTCGGTTCTAAGCACTTCGCCTGCAACACTTGAAGCCGCTATGGAACTAGCTACCGAGCTTACCGAGAATCGCATCCGAAATGGCAAATTCAAGGATGAGAAAAAGAAAGCCCCCATTGAGGCCCAAACCCCAAACCATTCCGTTTCCTCTTCGAAATTTGCTGGTAAGAGGAAACGAAACTACAGATATTTTGCTGTCACACAAACAAACCCTCCAATCAGTGCCGCACCAATTACCCAAATTGCTCCCACAGCGGCACCATACAAAAAGCCATACTCCGGCACATACCCAAAATGCAACCGTTGTCAATACCGTCACCTTCCCGAACATCCCTGCCAACATTGCACCAGCTGTGGCCGTGTGGGTCACACCGTCCAAACCTATCGCACACTTCAGCGAATGAACCGCAATCAACCCTCAACCCAAACCCACCATCAGATAGTGGGTCAAGCCCAACAACCCTTACTTCTACCAGCTACGCAACACGTAGCCCAACCTTACTGTCAACCCAACTACCCCATGATGCAACCCATGCGAGCTTGCTACAACTGTGGAGACCCAAACCACTTTAGAAACACTTGTCCACGCTTGGTGAACATCATTCATGCCCAAGCTCAAGCAAATCCGGTAAACCAAGCTAACCAAGCTCCCCCACCTGCTAGAGGAAGAGCTTTCAACATCAACGCCAACCAAGCTAGGGCTAACAACAACGTGGTTAACGGTACGTTTCTCATCAATGGTAGTTATGCATCCATGTTATTCGATAATGGCGCGGATAAGAGTTTTGTGTCCTTAGAATTTGAACCTATCCTCAACCAAACTCGTGATAATCTCATAGAATCTCTAACGGTGGAAGTTGCTGACGAAAAACCAGTCTCATTAAACTCTATTATACGAAATTGTACCCTCACTCTAAACGATCACGATTTTCCAGTTGACCTCATTCCTATGAAGTTGGGAAGTTTCGATATTATAATCGGTATGGACTAGCTCAGCCAACATCACGCTGAAGTAGTATGCCGCGAAAAGTTCATTCGCATTCCTCTTGAAGATGGTCAGACCCTACGAATCTTTGGAGAAACCCCGTCGAAAGGACTCAAATTAATGTCCTGCCTTCAAGCCCGAAAATATGTCCGCAAGAACTATGTCGCATTCCTAACTCACGTCTTCAAGAAGGGAAACAAGGAGAAGAAACCCGAAGATATACCTGTAATGAAAGAATTCCCACAAGTCTTTCCTGACGACATCTCAGGACTTCCTCCCGTGAGAGAAGTCGAATTCCGCATTGATCTTATACCTGGCGCTACACCAGTCGCAAAATCTCCTTATAGGTTAGCCCCATCCGAAATGCAAGAGCTGGCCAGTCAACTGCAAGAGCTGACTGACAAAGGATTCATACGTCCTAGCTCATCGCCTTGGGGTGCACCTGTTCTTTTCGTGAAGAAGAAAGATGGAACGTTTCGCATGTGTATCGACTACAGAGAACTCAACAAGTTAATGGTTAAGAATCGCTACCCATTACCTCGCATCGATGACCTCCTAGACCAACTTCAAGGCGCCACCTGTTTTCAAAAATCGACCTTCGTTCTGGTTATCATCAACTCAGAGTACATGAAGAAGACGTCCCAAAGACCGCCTTCCGAACTCGTTATGGTCATTACGAATTCATGGTCATGCCATTTGGTTTAACCAACGCCCCAGCTGTCTTCATGGATCTAATGAATAGGGTATGCAAACCCTACCTTGACCGTTTTGTCATAGTCTTCATCGACGATATTCTTATCTACTCCAAGTCTAAATCCGATCATGAGCGACACCTTCGACTCATCCTTACACTCTTAAGGACCAAAAAGCTCTACGCTAAGTTCTCAAAATGTGAATTCTGGTTAAGAGAAGTACAATTCCTTGGACATGTCGTTAATGACAAGGGAATACATGTCGATCCTTCGAAAATCAAGGCAGTACAGGAATGGCAAGCGCCACGTACCCCTACCGAAGTAAGATCATTCCTTGGTTTGGCTGGTTACTATCGCCGCTTCATTGCCAATTTCTCCCGTATTGCTGTACCACTCACGGCTTTGACTCATAAAGGAAAACCCTTCATATGGGGACCTAAACAAGAAGAAGCCTTCCAAACCCTTAAGCAAAAGCTTTGTGACGCACCTATCTTCACACTTCCTGAAGGTTGCGATGACTTTGTAGTATATTGCGACGCATCAGGGCAAGGGCTAGGCTATGTATTAATGCAAAGAGGAAAAGTGATAGCCTATGCTTCTAGGCAACTCAAAGTTCATGAGAAGAACTACACCACCCACGACCTGGAACTTGGAGCCGTTGTGTTCGCTCTTAAGATATGGAGACATTACCTCTACGGTACCAAGTGTGAAATATACACTGACCACAAGAGCCTCCAACATATCTTTAACCAAAAGGAGTTGAATATGAGGCAACGAAGATGGGTCGAACTGCTTAACGACTACGACTGTGAAATTCGGTATCATCCTGGCAAGGCAAACGTGGTGGCCGATGCGCTCAGTCGAAAGGTTTATGCGAACTCCATTCATCTTCTTTGTTCGCAAATCATAACCGACATCAAAGATCGAATCCGAGAAGCTCAACATGTTTCTGTAACAGAAAACGACGTACGCGATGAGCTGTCTTGTGGAGCGGAACTTAAAATCGAAACCAAATCCGACGGTATTCTGTACTATCTAAATCGCATATGGGTTCCCGATCGCAATAACCTTCATAATTTCCTTATGAATGAGGCGCACAAAACACGGTACTCTGTACACCCGGGAGCCGACAAGATGTATCAAGACCTTCGATACACCTACTGGTGGCCTGGCATGAAAAAGGATATTGTTGTTTTTGTTTCCAAGTGCCTTACCTGTTCCAAAGTAAAAGCTGAACATCAAAGACCTTCAGGACTTCTGGTCCAACCCGAAATACCTGTGTGGAAGTGGGAAAACATAACCATGAATTTCATTACCGGGTTACCTCGCACCTCCAGTGGGTATGACACCGTATGGGTAATCATTGATCGTCTTACCTCAGCTCACTTCATTCCGATTCGCGAGGACTTCAAGAACGAGAAGTTAGCTCGTATCTACATCAGTGAGATCGTAAGCCGTCATGGTGTACCTTTAAGCATCATTTCAGACCGTGATGGTCGTTTCACTTCACGAACATGGCGAGCCGTACAAACCGCCTTGGGTACACGATTAGACCTCAGTACCGCTTTTCATCCTCAAACTGATGGACAATCTGAACGCACCATCCAAACTCTTGAAGACATGCTTCGAGCATGTGTCATCGACTTCAAGGGAAATTGGGACTCACATCTACCATTAGTTGAATTTTCGTACAACAATAGTTATCACTCAAGTATCGGCATGGCTCCTTTCGAAGCTTTATATGGTCGTAAGTGCCGATCTCCAGTATGTTGGCACGAATTGGGGAAGCACAAATCACCGGTCCAGAATTAATTCAAGAAACAACAGACAAGATCCATCAAATTCGAAACAATCTTCTAGCGGCACAAAGTCGTCAAAAGAGTTATGCAGACAAACGACGAAAGCCCTTGGAGTTTAACATTGGTGATCAAGTACTTTTAAAAGTATCACCGTGGAAGGGAGTAGTTCGTTTTGGCCAGAAGGGCAAGCTAGCACCACGCTACGTAGGACCTTTCAAGATACTCGAAAGAGTAGGACCTGTAACATACAAGCTTGACCTACCAGAAGAACTCAACAGAATTCATCCCACATTCCACGTATCAAACTTAAAGAAGTGCCTCGCCGATGAAGACCTCCGTATTCCCCTAGAAGATATTCAGATCGATGAATCTATGCACTTCATTGAAAGACCAGTAGAAATTATGGACTTCGGAGAAAAGCGTTTAAGACGAAGTCGTATTCCAATTGTCAGTGTACGCTGGGAGTCGAAAAGAGGACCTGAGTTTACTTGGGAACGTGAAGACTCAATGCGCGAGAAATACCCGCACCTTTTTCCTGTTACCACTCTGAAAGTAGGGGATACTGTAACATCTGTCGAAAAACAGGTTTCCAAAACCCGCTTCGTTTATTAATCGAATAGTCAGTTATAATTTTCGTTGCATATATATTGTCCATTTTAATTTTAAACAATACATAATTAATAAACATTTTAGAATTTAAAAACTATAATTTATAAATAGTAAAAACAAGTGAAGAAATAAATTAAAGGAAGCTGTCGGGTTTCGAACCCGGGTCAGCAAGTCCAACAAACAAACACTACACCACTCCGCCACATGAATCTTTTGTGTATATACTGAAACAATTAATACTTAAAATAAAACTCGAAATCAAATCCTGAGATCAGCGCGCCCAATCCGCAGTCGCCGAAATACCGACGATTTCGCAAATCACGACCGTTTTTCTTTGACTGAACGCGTGAAATAACTTCGACATCGGTTATAACCGATGTCTAATCCCCCAATACCAGTCGTAACCGCCGGAGAAACATTGACCACGAATCAAGACCAAATTCGGACTCAATACATTCTGTTTCTTCTCTATAAATACTCACCCAAACCTCTGGTAACCTT
>CAMTDV010000345.1:0-29037 GCA_947069175.1 Scalesia atractyloides
TCTTTGAAACATCTAATTATTTATACATCGTATAATTAAACATTGAAAAGATATTTAGATAACATATAAATTTATTCTCCTTTATTTTTTTTATATAGTTAACCCATCTTACTTCACCCATAATTAAAAAAATATTGGATTGTATTAAAAATTGTTGGCTTATATTGATAAACATATAAGTTTTCAAATAAGAAGATTAAAATGTTGATTACATGGGTAATTTAATTAGAAAAAAATTGTAGATTCTACATTTTGGGTAATATAATTTAAAAAAAATCGTTAGCATTATAAATATAATGTAAGAATTTCATGAATATTTGTCATTTGGGAAGGTTTAATTAAAAAAAATATAATTATCATTATAAATTATAAATTAAAGATATATCCCAATTTAAAAAATAATAAAAACCAAATTTGTCCAAAAATTGACCTATTCATTAACGAGTACTGGTTTTATTGTAAATTAGACATCATCATTATCATTATCATCATCTAAACTGGTGTAAGTACTTTTTAAATGAAACGCTAATAAGTACTTTACATGACATTAATCAAATTTGAATGCTAAACTGGTGTAAGTTTCAGTTAATGATTTGTATAGAATGAAATTTTGGTGTTATATGAGTATAAACTTACTCTTTTGGGGTTATGTGCATGTTGATCCGTGTAGCGTACTCACATTCATCAATGACGGAAACTCGATCTTTGACACTTGTTGGTCACACTCATTCCACTAACTATAATGCTCAGGCAGATTGTGCTGTCTTGTATATTGACTTAACCACTAGTGGGTCTGAAGCTGGTATCTCTAAAGATGGTCAAACCGGGAACATGCTTTGCTTGCTTTCACTTTTGATGTGAAGCGAATGATCTGCTGTTGTAACAAAAGGTGAAGCAAATGATCTGCTATTGTTATTAGCAAGTTGCTTGTTGCTTAGCTTTTCTTAATGATTAGAGGGCTAAATGTTTTGGTATTGTTTGTTTTGTTTTCATTAGCTTATTTACTGTCATTTAGCGTTATAAATAAATATAGGGGAGTAAAAATAATTGACCAGGCAGCATGTATCTTCTCAACTTCTCCTAATTTTTTGTATTTACGATTTCATTTTGTTGACCAGGAGGAAAGTTTGGTGAAGTTTATGTTCTATAAACAAAGATCATAGACAATCTGATTCTCAAAGGTGCTATGGTATTAAATATTAATGTTAAAAACATCAAGATTTTATGTTTTCTTATGTTTAGTGATGCTATGAAAACATAAAGATTTGTGCTTTCTTTTAAAGGTGGTAAATAGGCCGGTCGTTCAAAACATGAATTTTGTTTACCGGTAACTACGAGCCAGGTTTAACCACTGGGGTTGGTGGTCCAGTGACAAGGTAAACCCTTTTAATACACTTAAAGTGTGAGGTCTTGGATTCAAGTCTCACAAGGAGTAAGAAATTCGCCGCTAAAAAAAACAACGAGCCAGGATTTTACGCATTTTAGTCTATTTATTTGAAATTCTTGCTAAGATAAATTTCTGTTGTGACCTTAGATTCATAAGACTTGATTCAGGATCAAGTAAAAACTCAGTTTTCTTGTAATATTAATGCATCTTGGACATGCATCTTGCCGAATCTTAAGGTAAAATGCTATTAAATATACAATTAGTAGTAGTATTATTTTAAATTTGTAACAGATTACTTTCGATTCTTAAATATAAATAATATTTTAGACCTCTAGAAATTTGGTTGCAACAAGCACGCTCTCTGGGTTCTATTTTGTTGATTTGTTCCTTACTGAACTTGATATTTGATTTCAATTCATAAGGTGTTTGATTTCGTATTACATTCGTCATTGCTTTGACATGGAATTTCGTATTACATTCGTCATTGCTTTGACATGGAATTTCGTATTACATTCGTCATTGGTTTGATATGGAAGTTTGACTTCCCTCCGTTCATGGTTTTTATTATTTCAATTTTTAATGAAGATGGGGTTTTCTAATAATGAAAGAACGGAGAATTGTGTTTATGGCGGATGGGCATTTTGAGCAGCAGGTATAGTTATAAGTATTTTTTTTATTTGAAGTTATTATTAATTATGTTAAATTGCTAACTTAAGCTTATGTATTTGATTTCACTTTTGTACTAGCCAGGTGAGTTTTGTGAATAATATCACTACAATCAAGGAAGGGCCTCATGTCGATTATATTAGAATATATAAACATAATTATATGTATATAATTTAGTTTTATTTAACTTATACTTATATGTATGTATAACCGAGATATTTGAGTGGTTGTGATGGTTGGATGGCACCGGTTCAAAGGGTGGTTATTCCCTCCTTATTTAACCGCTTATAACTTTCTTATATGAACGCATATATATATATGTCTGTGCGGGAATCATAACGGGCACCACGACAATTTCTAAACTTCCAAATTGTCCTCACTTCGTTTACTGCAAATCTTAATCAAATAACAAACTATCATGAAACCAATGATTCATGAAAATTCCGCTGCAAAATGTTACGAAGATGATCAACAGATTATATAACCAATCAGATTGCTAATCACCTTGTGCCTGCCATTTTTGGTGATTTTAATTTCCTCTAAATCTTGATTTTCTTGTTAGTTGATCCAGTATTTCTTTGTCAGAAGGACCTGTGTATAGCAACTCCCACCAATGCCAAGAGACGAGATGTAGGAGTTCTTGTGTTTGATGGTTAAGATGCAGTGATGTGTAATGGGTAGGTGGTAATAAGAACATTGAGATTATGATTCATCTTATGAGTTAGAAATTTGAAGATGTGGTATCTTTAGTGTGACGTGAAAGGTAGAAAGAAGAATTTGGGAATCGAGTTTGAACATGTGGCATCTTTTAGAAATTTGAAAGTTGAGTTCCACCACCCGATCATCAAGCTCCTTATCTTGATCGTATCTTGAGTTTGTGACGCTAAATTGAAATGAAGATGATCATGGACGCCATTATCGATGTAAAGCACCATGAGTTCTCAAATGCTTTTGGTCAACGGATTTTGGCGATCATGGTCGTTTATGTAAGGGTAATCTCGATCATGATGATTGATTGTACAAACTATTGGTATCTTGGAATGTTTTGAAACTATTGATTAATTGTTTCTGTATATATAATTGAACATGTTTGTTTAAGTTATTATACATATTGCAGGCCAATTCGATATTTTTGGTGCGCTAACTTATTTATTTGTCTCCAATGATAGGTTTTTTTAAAATAGTTGGATCGTTTCCATTACATAACATTACAATACTCGAGCTGACATGCATACTCGAGCATCTATAGCTAGATCATTTACAGTTTATTTTACACCCCCACAAGATTAGCAATTATGTAATCCAGACCTAATTTTATTTGTAAAAAACACCATTTAGATGATCATAACATAGCATGTTAACTTATAAGCACGTGTACTTCATCAGTCATATCTAAAACTACAACGTAGTCGGTATTTATTGTTACATGTTGTCCTCAAATTTGTATTTGTACCGCTTTTTGTTTCTCAATCTCATATTTGCGTAATAAGTTCAGGTGGTTGATGATGAGGAACAAGATTCCGACTCGGGCAGCTCTAGATGTTCAACAACAGATGATAACATAAATACTCCAAACCTGTCACACATGGGCCAGACAACAGGTTAGCAACATGGAACGGGGTCCTATTCGAGGCCGAAGATGACAATCCAGTGGCTGATATACGTTAAAATATACATAATTTAGTTCCCCATTTCGCCGCCGTTTTGTGCGTTTTTGGCTAAAGCAGCGTCGTATAGGTACTCAATCCATAAGTTTTATATTTTCAGGTCCAAAACGGCGTGCCACAGACAAAGTTGGAGAAAAAATGGGATTAACGAACGTACTGGATGAATTCTGCAGATTCTGTTGAAGTTATAGCTAACGCACGGCCGTGCAACTCATTGGTACGACTGTGCGCGACTTGCGATCTCGGAAGCACTAACCGTGCGCGATGCAGTGCAGCTCAAATCTCGGCCCACATGGCCGTACGACCCAAGTGCATGACCGTGCGCGACTCAAAGCCGATCAACATGTAATCTGAAGATCTTGCATGACCGTGCACATCTAAAGACTTTGCCGCTCAAACGTCCACTTGTCTGCCCATACCCTGCCATGACGTCATGCTGATGTGCACGCTGTGCACATAAAGTGCACGGCCGTGCGAATATGAATTTGTCTATAAAACAGAGCATTCGCACTGATCAAACCATTGGGTATTTTCCAAGTTTTTGGGCGATTTCTGAGGTCCGAGAGCTCTCTGGTTAGGACGGTTCCAAGCCTTAAGGTTGCAAGAAGCTTTCCATTCATCTAATCCATCAAATCCTTGCTTGTTTATGGTTTGATTTCTTGTTCTTAATATACATTTTAAGCACATTTGCAAGCATTGAGCTATGTTTATTGTCATATTGTTATGAATGTTATGAAAACACTTGTTTTATGATCAAAATTTAGTTTGTTATCATGTTAGAATGAAGCTCAGACAACTTGTTCATGTTTGAATCTTGATGATCATATGGCTAACTTGGTTCATTGATGTTGGATTCTTGATTATGATTGTTTATCTTGGATGATTAGTAAATGGTTAGTTATGATAAGTTGAATAAACCCCATAATTAATCATTTATTAGCAAATTGTTAACCTGATTAATATGTTTACACCATGAAACTAGAAATGGGTATTGTAAGTTCTTAACATGTGTCATAATCTTTGTTGAATATTTTTGGCCAAAATAACCAACTTGGTAGATTTATATTTAAGACTTGCAAGATGGAGAAGTTTGTGATATGATCTACGTTATGCTTGTCTCGGTGGTTGTATTGTGTTTATCGGTATTTCTTTCCTTGATAAAGTGAGGTAAAAAACTCTTAGCGGATAACTAACTTATTTTTAAAAATTCACATGAAAATATATCAATAGCGCGTTAAAGAATAATTTTAGGTGGTTAACGTGTGTTTATCGCGTTAACTTTCCAAAGAATTATCATGTCAGGATTCCCGAAAGGGATACTAACTGTTTTTATAAATGGAAAATTGATCAAGTGCCTTTGTGACAGTTTTGATAACATGCTTAAGTTGTTTATAAAACAAGACAAAAGAAAAAGAAATTATATTTTTGTATTTGGAGTCTTATATGTTTTAAAATATATTTATATAAACTTTTACACAAAAACTTTCACATAACTTTGTACCTGTAGACAAATGACGACGGTTTAGTACATAGGCGAATGCCCACGTCCATGGATCGACATCTGGTTCATACCCATACTTTACTACATATACGACAGGGTACACTTGTCCTTTTGTGTGTGTTTTAATGTTAAGGTATAAATCATTTTTATAAATATTAAAACCGAGTTCGTGTGTAAAATTCATTGTAAAAACATGTATATATACGCACACGTCAAGTTTTTTGTTAATCTATCCTATCTCTGATTCAGTATAGGTGAGCCCTGTGCAAGTAGTGCCGAAGAAAGGAGGCGTAACTGTAGTCTCGAACGACAAGAATGAGCTTATTCCGACCCGTACCGTCACCGGATGGCGAGTTTGCATCGACTACCGCAAACTCAATGATGCCACCCACAAGGACCACTTCCCGCTTCCATTCATCGATCAGATGTTGGAACGTCTGTCGGGAAAGTAATTTTATTGTTTTCTGGATGGATTTTCAGGCTATTTTCAAATTCCAATAGCTCATGAGGATCAAGAGAAGACTACTTTTACCTGCCCCTTAGGCACGTTCGCCTACCGGCGTATGCCTTTTGAGTTATGCAATGCACCGACGACATTTCAGCGCTGCATGGTTGCCATTTTTCATGACATGATTGAAGACTCCATGGAGGTGTTCATGGATGATTTTTCTGTTTTTGGGAGTTCGTTTGATCACTGTCTGAAAATTTTGAAAAAGATGCTAACGAGGTGTGAAGAGACTAATCTTGTGCTTAACTGGGAGAAATGTCAATTCGTGGTTAAAGAAGGGATAGTTCTCGGGCACAGGATCTCGCAAGCGGGGTTAGAGGTTGATCCAGCTAAAGTGGGCGTCATTTCTAAACTTCCACCCCTACCTCAGTCAGAGCAATCAGGAGTTTCCTTGGTCATGCTGGGTTCTAGAGGAGATTTATTGAAGATTTTTCAAAAATTGCGAGACCCATGACCCGTTTGTTGGAGAAGGATGCTTCATTTGTGTTTTTGGATGAATGCCTGATGGCATTCAATTTGTTAAAGCAAAGGCTAGTCGAAGCCCCTATATTGGTAGCGCCGGACTGGGCGTTGCCATTTGAAATCATGTGCGACGCCAGTGATTTTACAATAGGGCAGTCTTGGGTCAACGAAAGGAGAGACACTTTCACCCGATCTACTACGCCAGTAAGACCCTGCACGACGCGCAGGAGAACTACACTACTACGGAGAAGGAGCTTCTAGTGGTAGTTTTCGCATTTGACAAGTTTAGATCTTACCTTGTGCTATCCAAGACTATTGTGTACACGGATCACGCCGCTATCCGATAACTCTTCAGCAAACAGGACGCAAAGCCGTGTTTGATTAGATGGATTTTGTTGCTGCAAGAATTCTATGTTGAAATTCAAGATAAGAAAGGTGCGTTAACGTTGCTGCCGATCATCTCTAAAGACTCGAGCGCGGAAATTCCGAGGATACGTGGGAGGAACCAATAAATGACAATTTCCCCCACGAATTCCTAATGAGTGTGGAGGTGCGAGATGAATCGCTCTGGTTTGCCGACTTCGCGAACTACTTAGCTTGTGGGATCCTTGTTAAAGGATTAACACATCTGCCGAAGAGGAAGTTCTTTGCAGACCTCAAGCATTATATTTGGGATGACCCATTCTTATTCCGAGTCGGAGCGGATCGCGTGATCCGTAGATGTATGTTTGGTGATGAGGCAACCGGCATCCTGCACCAATGTCATGAGGGGCCTACTGGCGGTCACCATGGGGCCAACTACACCGTGAAGAAGGTGTTAGATGCCGGTTTCTATTGGCCTACAATTTTTCATGATGCGCAAAAGTTGGTAAGAGCCTGCGATGCATGCTAGAGGGCATCAAATCTATCCGCACGCAACGAAATGCCTCAGACCTCAATTCAGGTCTGTGAAGTGTTCGATGTATGGGGCATCGACTTCATGATCCTATTCCCATCCTCACGAGGTAATAAGTATATCCTGGTGGCTGTAGACTACGTATCGAAATGGGCCGAGGCGCAAGCCTTACCCCACAAACGACGCCAGGGTGGTCGTGAGGTTCTTGAAGAGACTGTTTGTCCGTTTTGGTGCCCCGAAGGCACTTATTAGTGACCGCGCAACGCATTTTTGTAATGCGCAATTAGAAAAGGCCCTGTCTCGATATGGTGTTCACCACAGACTAGCTACACCATACCACCCCCAGACGAGCGGGCAAGTGGAGGTCACGAACCGGGGGCTAAAAAGGATCCTTGAGCGGTCGGTAGGTCAAAATCGCAAGGATTGGGCGGACAAGCTAGATGACGCATTATGGGCTTTCCGAATAGCGTACAAAACACCTATAGGGACTACTCCTTATAGGTTGGTCTACGGGTGGGCATTAAAGACTGCCAATTGGATCTGAAGAGCGGCGGTGAGGCTCGCTTTTTACAGATCCATGAGCTTGATGAGTTGCGGAATCATGCGTACGAGAACTCTTTCGTGTACAAAGAGCGCGTTAAACGATTACATGATAAGCGCTTAAAAGATCACACAGAGTTCAAAGCAGGAGATCTCGTATTGTTATTCAACTCGAGACTCAGGTTGTTCCCCGGAAAGCTGAAGTCCCGATGGACGGGGCCGTACACGGTTAAGGAAGTATTCCCGTACGGTACGATCGTCATTGAGGACTCAAACGGGGTAACATTTAAAGTCAACGGTCATCGGCTAAAGCTTTATAATAACGGATCGGTTGACTCGGAGGTGGAGGTTGTCGAGCTCCACACACCCGCACGTTTAATAAGTGTGGGGAGGAGAGTCTAGCTATCGACTCGCCGAAAAAATAAATTTAGCGGGCGTTATTAGCATGCCAAGGGTATATATGTAATTATTCTTAATTTTTAGCCTTTCTTTTGTGTTTTCTTTGTTTTTCGGTTAGTTTAGGTCTTTATTGTTTTGGCTCATACCTTGCAAAATTCTGAAGTTGAGACGCTTTTCAGACAGGTAAAAAACTTGAAAAGTTGGTGATTTTTTATCGAAAAAACAGAGCTGGGAGCATTCTGTGTAAAAACTGCAGAATGCCAGATGCCGCACGGCCGTGTTGCACGGCCGTGCACCTCAAATCTGCATCTGCAGGAACGACCATGCGGCTTAACTTCTAGGATACGCACGTCCGTGCCACCATGTGCACGACCGTGCGGCCCAAGAACCTTGATTCAGGATGTTGCAATTTGGAATCCGCACGACCGTGCGCAACTTTTTCTGACAGTTTATCTCGCGAGTATAAATGTGCGAGTTTCAGAAAAATACAAATCCCATTCGAAACCCTAGCCGCACTGCCGTTACTATACCCGCACTATCTCAAAAATTATTACTTTTTGCAAGAATCTTGTGCAATCTTCACTCAAGGTATGAATCCCTTCATTTTATACATCTTTACTTTCGTTTTAGGAGTAGATTAGAGTTCTTGTTCAAGAAATTTTTGGGGGTTTTCTTCATAAACGACAATCAAACCCTAAGTCTTTAAAAATTGGGCTAATCAAAGTCCAATCAGGAACCCCCAGTCCATTCACTAAGAAAACACCTTGATTTATGGTTAAACAACTGAAATCAGTGAATGGAACCGATTTTTGAAAACTGCAGACGATGCACGACCGTGCGCCTCATCTGCACGGCTGTGCGGGCCAGAATCGATGCAATTAATCCCGACAGCACAGAGTGCGATTTTAAATCCGCACGGCCGTGCACCTGATCTGTACGGTTGTGCGCCTCTTGAAGACAGCAAACAGAATGTTCTAAAAACGTTGTTCTGATGTCGGGGTCAAGATTTTTTAGGTCTGGGCTGATTTTTAAAGTTTGGCTGCTTACAGATGGATCATCCTTTCTTACACTTTGACGTCAACAAGCAAAAAGAGTGACCATGTATCAGTCGACTACAAACTCTGTGGAACAGAAGAGGCCAGATTGGCAGCCACGAAGGCTGAGCTGGGAAGCTATGCAAGCCGTCTGAATGGCTTCAAGAAAGGATTTCACTACCGATGGCAAGGTTGCTAAACATGGAGCGACCCGTTTACCTCGAGCTTACACTAGAGTTCTTTGCTTCCTACGGATACGCAAACCGAGAAGCGAGAACCCCGATTTCAAAAACGCCAAAAGCATTCAGTTTAGGCTCGGGGGTAGATGGCATAAGTGGTCAGTGGCTAAGTTGGGTAAAAAGTTGGGAATTTACAGTGATGACGACATATACTCCGACATTTTTACCAGCATTTATAAGTTCAACAGCGACAAGGATAGAGCGGATTTCTGGGCTCAGGTGGCTGACGGGCCACCTTATGAGGCTAAGAGAGCAAAAGCGTCGAGGCTGAGGGACCCGCTTCTAAGGGTTCTTCACCAAGTTATGAGCCACACCATTTGCGGGCGCATGGACAGTTCCGGGAACTGTCTCACATCGAACCTGCTTTTCTTGTACTCCATAGTGAATGGGGTACACGTCAACCTCGCTGCCCGTATGGCGGAATTCTTTATAAACAGCACGGGGAGGTCGACTAGCAGCGAAATTCACGGTGGGGAATATGTGACCCAACTTGCTCACTCCATCGGGATCTTAACTGACGATGTAGTTAATCATTTGACACTGGTCCACTCAGGGGCTAAGGTGGACATTCGTTCCCTAAGGGCAATGGGCTTAATTGTAGATACTATGAACGGCCCAAGGTTGAGGGCCTACGTGGGGAAATTTGGGACCCACTTCCACCATTGCCATCTGATGATGAAGAAGACGTCGAAATGGCACATGCTCACGGGGATGCTTTCATCGGACCACCACCGGACCAGCAACAGCAACAACAGCAGTACCAGTACCATCATCAGCAAGAGTACCAAGCGCATAAGGATTGGCGACCTGACATCCCTTCATATCCAGAGTTCTACCAGCAATTCCAGCAAATGCAGGTGAACCAGAACACTATGAGAGATGAGATGCACGCTGGTTTCTCTTACATTTTCGGAGGGCTACACAACGCCTTCCCAAACTATTTTGGCGATCCTCCACAGTTCCCATTCGGGAACCCAAGACATGACGACGCGGGCCCATCTGGAACCCACCAAGATGATGAGGAGGACGATTAGGAGGGAAGAGTTCAGCTTACAAAACCGCTGATGTCATTATTTATTGTCATTATTTATTATTCTCTTTTCGGGGTTTTTCTTTTTGACTACTTTCTTTTATAAAACCCCGCGGATATGTAGTACGTTTTGTTTTGAAACAATTTATTAGTATTTATGTTATTTAAATTTTCAACTTTTGGATGAATCTTTATTTACCTAATATTTTGATCAATTTCGTTGCATGTGTTTTGGTTAGTTTGGCAAGATTTGCAGGTACATAGAAATGCACACAGAGTCGGAAAGAAGAAAAAACATGGTCACGCCAAATATCTCCAAGTCTTCTTCCACTCAAGGGGAGTATAATTCACCTTTTTCACACGTAAGTTTCGTTATAGATAACTGCCTAACTAATTTTTTGTTCACATTGAGGACAATGTGAAATTCAAGTGTGGGGAGGGGTTTAACTTGTGTAACTTCGTTTGTCCTCTAAAAAAATAAAATAAAATAAAATAAAAAAATAAACAAAAAAATTTACAAATGGTCAGTTGTTTTTCATTTAAAAAGCAGCAGATACGATACAAAACCGGCAAGCTAAATTGATTTTTAAAAGGAAACGACAACTAAAAGCGTGACAAACAAAAGAAAGACTTTCATGCATATCTTTACATTTATACCCATTCCTTCAATTACGTGAGCATATTTGAGCCTTTCAATCCTTATCATGCTTGTTTTTGTTTGGAATACGAGCGAGCCGGATGTTTCATGTGATTTAGAACTTGTCATTTGTATACTTTTTAAGACCATGAATATGTGAAAAAAGCATGAATGTGATAGAGGCACTTAGGATACCTCTTTTTGTGTCAGCCTTTTTCTTTTTTTAATTTCCATAACCACCATCATTCTATTAGTTAAACCATGTTGAGCCTATTTCCCGTGTTTTTCCGTTTACACCCATTTAACCAAATTGAGCCTTTTTATTGTTTAACCTTTTTGGTTAAAATTCGGTTATGGTTACTATCTAACTTGCGAATGTTTGTGATTATGTTATAAAAAACAGAAAACAGCAACCAAAATGGAAGAAAGAGGATCAAATCGGAGCAATTTTAGATGCTGAATAGTATAATCTCGTGACTAGCTCGATATGGTCATAATCGGTCGTTAATGCTTTACTTATGTATAGTTGTAATCCATTTACGCTTATTAGAAATAACCGCCGACTTTTAACCATTTAGCCAATTTTAAATATCCCTTTCCTACCCTTAACCATTGCCTATCATTACAACCCTCAAAGACCTCTTGATTTATGCTTTTTCGTATGTTAGTTGGTGGAGATTAGATCTTTTGACAAGCTTATTATATTGCATGATTCATCGCCTTGGCATTGAATGTTTTACACATACACATTACATGTATGACTCATAAATATAACTGAGTATGTGTGAACATTGTGAGAAATGTGAGGATTTGCATGTTAAGTCGATCGGAAGTGGAATCATTGCTTTTTGGTTATCTTTTCTTATGTTCACATTTGCTTGTTTGGTTTGAAATCTTTAATGTTGACTTTTTGAACAGAACAATTGACCACCGGATATTTATGTAGCGATATTGGGTCCTTCGTAGGCCCGCATTGTTCTACTTTTAGTTTGCTTGAGGATAAGCAAAAGTTAAGTGTGGGGAGGTTTGATATACGTTAAAATATACATAATTTAGTTCCCCATTTCCGCCCCTGTTTTGTATGTTTTTGGCTAAAACAACGTCGTATAGGTACTTAATCGATAAGTTTTATATTTTCAGGTCCAAAACGGCGTGCAACAGACAAAGTTGGAGAAAAAATGGGATTAACGAACGTACCGGATGAATTCTGCAGATGCTGTTGAAGTTACAGCTAACGCACGGTCGTGCAACTCATTGGTACGGCCGTGCGCGACTTGCGATCTCAGAAGCACTGACCGTGCGCGAAGCAGTGCAGCTCAAATCTCGGCCCGCACGGTCGTGCGACCCAAGTGCACGACCGTGCGCGACTCAATGCCGATCAACATGTAATCTGAAGATCTTGCACGACCGTGCACATCTGAAGACTTTGCCGCTCAAACGTCCACTTGTCTGCCCATGCCCTGCCATGATGTCATGCTGATGTGCACGGCCGTGCGGATATGAATTTGTCTATAAAACAGAGCATTCGCGACTGATCAAACCATTGGGTATTTTTCCAAGTTTTTGGGCGATTTCTGAGGTCCGAGAGCTCTCTAGTTAGGACGGTTCCAAGCCTCAAGGTTGCAAGAATCTTTCCGTTCATCCAATCCATCAAATCCTTGCTTGTTTATGGTTTGATTTCTTGTTCTTAATATACATTTTAAGCACATTTGCAAGCATTGAGCTGATGTTTATTGTAATATTGTTATGAATGTTATGAAAACACTTGTTTTATGATCAAAATTTAGTTTGTTATCATGTTAGAATGAAGCTCAGACAACTTGTTCATGTTTGAATCTTGATGATCATATGGCAAACTTGGTTCATTGATGTTGGATTCTTGATTATGATTGTTTATCTTGGATGATTCGTAAATGGTTAGTTATGATAAGTTGAATAAACCCTATAATTAATCATTTATTAGTAAACTGTTAACTTGATTAATATGTTTACACCATGAAACTAGAAATGGGTATTGGTTTAATAAAAGATAAATATGATTTTGATCAAGAATGCTTTCTTACACGTAAGGGCTCTAACGGGTTAGATGGTGTTATTGTAAGTTCTTAACATGAGTCATAATCTTTATTGAATATTTTTGGCCAAAATAACCAACTTTCTAAAAACTTTTAAAACTTTATCTATATACGCTTTCGTATAGAACAACGAGTGGTGTATATAGATACTTTTTCTGAAAAGTTGTCAGAAAGTATATCTTTATACGCCTCTCATTGGCCTATGAACGTATAGGGCAGAGGTTTTTTTCCATTGTTTAGCATACAAATCACATAAGATTATAAGATTATCTTGAAGTAGAAATGTGTATCTATCCTTATACCTAAGCTGGACCACACGAAGATGATCCGGGAGTAAACACACGCACGGAATCTTTGTCTCTAGTTTTGTTCTCACTCTCGTATCTCTTTATACTGTCGGAGTATTCAAGTTTAGTTCGTATTCCATGTTTATTCATTTTTTATGTTTTTTTGTGTTTTATTTTGGTCGTTTTTGGTGGTGTTGGGAGGTGTTTTTTGTTTGCGGGGTGGTGGATGTTGGTAGGATGGGGACGGTGGGGGTGGTGGTTGAGGGTGGTCGGTTGCGGTGGTTGTTTAGGTGGTGGATGGGTTGTGTGGTGGCTGTGGTGGTTGAGATGGTGGTGGGTGGTGGCTATAGTGGTGGTGGGTGGTGGCTGAGGTGGTGGTGGACTGTGATGGTGTTAGGTTGGGTTGGGTTGGGTTGGGTTGGGTTGGGTTGTGGGTGGTAGGCTGTGGAGGTGGTTGAGGGTGGTAGGTTGTGGTGATGGTGGTGGGTTGTGATGGTGGTTGAAGGTCGTCGGTTGTGGTGGTTGTTGAGGTGGTGGTGGGTTGTGGTGGTTGAGGTGGTGGTGGGTGATGGCTATGGTGGTAGGTGATAGCTGAGATGGTGGACTGTGGTGGTGGGATTTGTTTATTGTTTTTTACTACATAATTCCGAAATCCGAGTCTAACATTGGAATTGTATGTTTTAAACATGATATCAAAAGTAGGTGTTTTGACGATGGTGGTAGTGTAATCCTTACGAAGAACTACACTACGTTTATATTTCAGATTCAAACGCTTACCTGTGTCCATATTTCAGATTCATGCATCGGGACGTCGCTATAGGATGATGTGTGATTCGGAGTGGACTAAATCATGTAGTGCTCCAAGTGACGTTGCTAATGCAGTTTGCCCTGTCACAGGAATTCCAAGATAGTCGTTTACTCGGTGGCCATAAAGCCCGTCGGAACCTAGATACCATCACACCCAACCCAATTTCAAAGGTCCGTTGCCAGAGTGGACAGTCATTGACGTAGTCAACTCTTGCACCCACTGCTCCAGCCGACGCCATTCAATGTGGTGTTGATGTATCCACTGACGGGCGTAAAGCCGTTGGAACCTAGGATACAAACACACACAATTCTAAGAGGGCTGGTGTGTCTAGGTCCCTTTTGTTGTATCAACCAATGGGCGTTAGAACCATCAGTTTCGTGTAGAAGAATTTAAGAATATCCAACAATTAGCGATTTAGGGTTTAGGTTATCTTTGTATTATATTTTATATGAGAGTGGCGTGTTTTGTTTTATTATATCGTATACAGATTTTTATTATATAAATAAATAGTACTTTATTTAATTAATAAGGTAAATGAACTTTTTGCTTGTTGTCATTCATTTAACATATTCCGGTCTACTCAGTAAGATACGTGGGAATGGAAGGGTGATACTTAAAACCAATTTTCGGTAAAATGTGTGAGGAGGCTAAGAAAATGATGGTACAATCCGTCATTCGTGTGGCGTGTTGGTCAATTTAGAAGGCCCGTAAAAGGGTGGATCCAACAAGGTTGAAGGAGGAGATTAAAATGCTTAGTATTTTATGGGTTAAAAACCGTTCAAGAGTTCCGTCATTCGATTGGGACTGTTGGATTAAATGTAATTTCTGGCATGTATATGTTGTAGTGTGTATGGCCCTTGTCTTTGTTTCTCATAAAATTTGTTGTTAAAAATAAGTTTACGAAAATAATAAAAATAATGGTGAAATTTGCATATGTTTTGTCTTTAGTAGTAAGTGCAAAAATTTGTTTTAAGAAATGTTAACTTATAACAAAATAAGTTAGTGGAAGTGTGATAAATTCTAAACATTAAAGGTTATTATATACTCATTTTCGTAATTAAAAAAATGCAGATATGATTACAAAGTGCAAAAATTTGTTTTAAGAAAAGCTAACTTATAACTAAATAAGTTAGTGGAAGCGTGATAAATTCTAAACATTAAACGTTACTATATACTTATTTTCCTAATAAAAAATTGCAGATATGATTACAATAAATAATAATATTGGTAGAAATTGACTTCCTAACGACCTTCGTCTTCGTCGACGTGAACAAAAATTTAAAAATGTTTTGTTGTGGAAAAAGAAGAAGCTTGACTTCCTGGGCAGCTAGGAACATCCGAAAATAGTAAAAGAATTCGATAGGGCCCTAATTTCCAAGTACTTTCTCAACATCAATACTGGTTGATTTAAAACTAAAAACATCCTTGTAGCTCGTATAATTTTGCTTTCTTTTTTGTGTTTCTCCGAGGATGGTTACAAATCTTATTTATGCCCGTCAATTTACTATGAACAATTTTATGTGTTGAAACTTGAAAATAATTTTATCACCATATTCTTTGAGTAAAATTTGATGTGTGCTTTTTATTCTATATCCAGGAACTTTTTATGGAAGGGGGTACCCTCACTCAAAAACATCTACACAAGGGTAGAATTCTTGACTTACATCACAAATGCGGATTAGTCGTTAGCATTAGTGATCTCTTTTGAATGGTTTTGATGTTGGCTAGAGATCGTCATTACTGTTAGCGATCTCTAGTTTTTTTAATATATATGATTGGAGAAGTTGTTGTAAGAAGAGCTAGAGAGTGCCAATTGCAATAGCAATCTCTATCCCTAGCTAACATCAAACCGTTCAGGAAAGATCACCAGTGTTACTGGCAATAACCTCTCGTGTGCAAGTCCATTTTTCAGTTCTGCCTCCTTGTGGATCCATCGTGTGGGGTACCCCTTCCAAAAAAAATCATTAAGCTTTTGAAAGTGACTTAGACGAATATTTAGTAATGCCTCTTGTTAGTGTATTTACGAATTATTTCTTTTTGCTTTAATATAAAATAAATGTAGTGCACTAAATGCGTAACTTTAAAGAAAGTAGTCTCATCAGTCATCACTTGGGTTATAAATTATAGTAGCACGAACTAGGTCATCCTCAGAGAGACACACACAAAAGTTAAATCAGACATATATTACGACTCATGGAGGAGCAAAGAGACAGAGAAGTTAGGGATGATCAGAACAACCTAAACTCCGGTGGCGGTGGGGCTACTGACGACGATGCTGGGGCTACCGACAATGATGTTGACGAACTAGACCAAAGAGACGAAGTTGAATATGAGCAAGATCAAAAGGTTGGTGATGGTGGTGTGACAATTAACAGGTTACATGCTGCAAAGGATGTTAAAAAGCAAGAAAGCAATGGGCTAAAAGACTTTGATGATTATCTTCATAGATTCATAGGATTCATCAAAAGTTTTATTTCTGGTTTATATAATCTTCTTCTCTGTTGTCTCGTATGTTTTCTTCTCTGTTGCATCATATGTTATTATATCTGTCGTATCACATGGTTTGTTTACTTCCACGGCATCGAACTCTGCGAGTTTGGTGATTGTATCCACAGATGGGCACAGGAGTTTATACCTCAGGTTATTTCCATTTGGAATAAGGAAGACCGGGATACAAATGACTCTGGTGATCATGTCCATAGATTGAGACCAAACATCGTTGAGCTTCAGGCTGGTTACACTGGGGATGAGGGGGACCGAGAGTTTGGGCGAGATACAAATAGGAATGATTTCTTGGAAGTATCTCCTTTGGTTGCTACTGCCGAAGACTCCATCGCTGGTGAAAATGGTAATAACAATGGTGTTGATAGGCTGCACAAACACCATTGTTGAAAAGATTATTGCTGAAGTTGAGCAAGAGCTTACCTAAGTAATCTAGATTGGGATGGGTGGTGTAATTTCAATTTTATTTTCCTGTAGTGAGTGTCTTGGTGTTGTTCTTGTTCTTTCTTTTGGTGTCTTGATTGTAACTTTTGACTAGTTCTTTTGCTAGTCTTTTTTCAATAACACCCTCGCCGTAATAAAAAAAAAAAAAAAACCTTTTTGTTAATGATCACGGCTTTTAATAAATAAAATTATAAGACTATAATGATGAATTGATGATCACGAATGATTTGAAAGTTTTTTGTTTGAAGTAAATAAAATAAGTTAGATGTTGCTGTTTGAGTATATATATTTTTTCAATTTGAAAGGATCAAAGTGATGAATTTTCAAAGTTTGTTTGAAATATTTGTATTTGAGTTTATAAATAATAAAATAGAAAAAGATAAAAAATTGTTTTAAACAAGAGATATTAAAAAGCTACTAAAACATACAGATATATAGATAAAACGATTTAAATGAGAGATATTAAAAGCTACTAAAACAAAGAAATAAATTGATAATTTTTTGATTATGGATGATTTTAAGCAATTTTTGTATAGCATTAATTATTTTTTACTTATTCTTTATTCATCTCGTGTAAAGTAAGATTATATAGATAAAAGGAAAAAATAAATAAAAGAAGTTAAAAAGTAAGGAGTTTATAAACATAAAATATAACATGGACCGAAGTGGCTTCATGACCCTTTGATCAACCTTTAAAGAGTTAAGACACCACTATGTGCAAACCTCACTAGACACCCCATGGTGTGATGGTGCTTCTGAGTTTACACTATAAACATGGGTTGGGCAAGGCAAGTTCATTTCTAACTCACGCATGGCTTATCATATGTAATGTCTATACAAACTCCAAAAAAGGGATTTTCTTAAAGGAATCATATGATTCGGAGAAAGCTCTAGCAGTACTGTTTCGTGTTCATTGAACTTGATTTTTTTGGTATAATATGTAACATCTGATGTAAAACGGGTTTTAAAACCCGCTCCGTTTTAAAATTCAAATATACGTATGATGTTCGTTACACATTTATGTTGAAAGTTTAAAATTTGTTAGTATTTAATAATAAATAAAATAATAAAGTTAAAATAATAATGTTAATAAATAAAATATAAATAATAAAAATAAAATATCAAAAGTGTAGACCGCGGGTATCAAACCCGGGTCTCCACCCAAATAAAACGTCCAACACACCACTACACCACACACACACACATCTGTTCTAATTCTAAAATAAATGATATTTATATTAAATCAACCCTCTGAAATCAAATTCAAGAAAAAAAACCTGCCAGTAACGCTGAGGTCTTCGTTGCAATCATCAAGATCAGTTTCTTCTGTGAATTTAACTTGTAAAACAGTTTCCTAACTTAGATTTAACTCAATTATAGGATCATTAAGATGTAATCGGTTACCCAATCATAACTACCTTAATTTTTGACCGAAACAGTTTGAAAACCGAAACACAATACAAATCCGCACTTTCAACTTTAAATAGTGATCCTAAACCCCTTTAGAAACTCGCAAACACTCGCAAATACTCTCTGCTCTCCAATTTTCTCTTCGCCGGAAAGTTACGTGTCGTCGGAATTTCACCGTAGAAATCAAAGTCACTTCCTCTGTTCGATATAAGCACTTGAATCCTTTCTTTTTATTTATTCTTATAGTCAGTAGAAGTAAAATCAATTTTATCGGATTATCAATCGGGTATGTTAAACTGTTTTTATGAAATGAAGAAGACGAAGTTGAGGATGTGTATAAATGAAATTAAAACCGGTGTTTAAACCGGGTTAGACACACAGTCCAGTGGTGGACTGTGTGCATTTTAACTAAAAGGTCTCGGGTTCGAGCCTTTGATACATTTCCGAATTCCTCATAAAATCCAAACCTTTTTAATCCAATATACAAAACAGTCCAGATAGTGTATAAATTTAATTGAAAACCCATATCCTCCGGGTTAGTCACATAACCCAATTGGTCGGGTTGTGTGCAACACGAGGCCTTGGTCGCAGGTTCGAGTCCGGTCGGTTACACGCTTTCTGAAATTACCAAACCTTTTTAAATAAAGTCAGATTATGGTTTAACTTAATATGTGTATATATAAAATTGAAAACGAATATATTCCGGGTTAGACACGTAGCTCAGTTGGTAGAGCTGCGTGCACGTATACGAGAGGTCACGAGTTCGAATCCCACACGCTGCGTATTACTCCGATCTGACCGGTTTGACCCGCTAAAGGGTATTAATTTTTTAATTAAACTTTTGTTATTTTTTCTCCAAAAACTATAAAATTATATAACTAAATAATTTCTTTTTAAGCACAAAAATTAGTAATAAATACAATAAAATTATCTAAAAAGCCTAATAAAATTCATTAAATAAACATACTAGTTTTAAATAAGAGAAATATATTTACTGATTTATTACGTGAATATTTAGGTTAGTTTTCTCGTCAGTTGGTACCTCCAAATCGTGCGCATCTTTTCGTTAAATCAAGGACGCACCCATGTGAATGAATTCCTACAAACTTCCCCTTTTTTTCATGTTTTGGGGTGTATCATGTGTAGTTTATTTATATCATTTATTCAAACACTTGTACTACTACCATTATATGAACTAACGTGCTATGTGATATTTGGTTTATTGTTATTTGTGGTTATACTTTATCATTTCAGTCAAGCTTTCACATTATATGAACTAACGTGCTAATTAGATCAGCTCCGTTTGATTGAGCCTTGATCTCACAGCACATCGCTTATCGTGCTCACATGTACATTGCTAGATGTACGTTTGCTCATATTTGGTTTATGCACAATTTATTAAATTAATAAACATAACAATTCTTTCTAATGTTTAAACGGGATTCACTCGCCAACTTTTGTTGACCCAAATCTCTATTATTACACATGATACAGCTGATCAGGTTGAAGTAAGAACACATAAGATTGGGCCTTAGAAGAAAAATAAAACGTTATTTGAATGTCATGTTTAGAACATTTTGGGTTTGTATGGTTTATGTGTTGGTTGGAATTTTTCCTTTTAATTTGAGATAATAAATATGAAACTTTATAATAGTAAATGTTATGAGCTTTGACGAAAACCCAATCATGCCACGACTACCATATCCGATGCGGGTTAGGTTGTGACATAATGCCTATGCTACAACTGTCTTTCCTAATAATCGATTACCCTCACCGATTTTCACCATTTCTCTTCTTATTGAGATTCTTTTTTTGCTCTTGTCTTGATTATTTTATGTATGTGTCATCTGTATTAAGATACTATTATGGCAGATCTAAAGACCTCAATTACATGAGCAGATTTTTTAACAAAAGGATCTGTAGTGAATACTGATATCGACTTCGTAACAAAGTTATTATACCATATTTTAACAATGACTTGTGAGTACCCCATTGTCCCTCATGGTAAGTGTGTGACAACAAGTATGCTTAAACGTAACAGCGAAAAACTACGTTGTAATTAAGCCGGATTACAATTGCGCATTGTTGCGACGACGCGACGGGAAATTGATCTGTATCAGTTCGTTATAGTGCCGACACATGCTATAGCATGCGTAAAAGAAAACACAAAATGAACAACATTGATTCCCTTCTTTAAAAGAACAAACAACAACAACAACAACACAACCGTACCCAGTAAATCCCACTTATTGTAAAGCCATCAGTAGGGTTTAGGGGGGGTGAGATGTAGGCAAGCCTTAACTCTATCCCAAAGGGATGAAGAGGTTGCTTCCAATAAGACCCCTAGCTCCAACGTCATATCCAGACATCAAAGTTACATCCAAACATACAAGGCACACAGCTACTCAAAAAATAACATAAACATAGTGCACTAAAGAAATTTTAGCAGGCTACCAAATAGACAATAGTGACATATAACACAACATAAAAACACACAGACAAGCAATAACATGCAAAGGCCCCCAAAGCACATCAATACGATAAGCTCCTTAGAAAAGACCAACATCCTAGGCTCCTAAAGAAAGAGTTTAATGTTAAACAAAACTATCATCCTAAAAGTCCTTAACATTAATCCTACGTCTCCACGAACTCCTATCCTGAACCATGTCCTTAGAGAGGTGCAATTCTCGCAAATCCTATCTAATCCGCTCCTCCTACGTTAGCTTTGGCCTACCTATACTCCTCCTCCCCTCCACACCGAGATTTTCTACGCTTCTAATTGTGGCTCTCGTTTGTCTCAACATCCCTTCCCTTATTTTATCTGATATGCTAGCTACCCCTAATCTATCCCTAAAAACCTTATTTCTTATCTTGTCGAGCCTGGTGTGTCCATACATCCACCTCAACATCCTCATCTCTACTACCTCCAGCTTACGAGCTTGAGACTTCTTGATAGCCCAACAGTCTGCTACCTCCAGCTTACACGCCTTCTTTAAAAGAAAGCAAACCTATATCCACTGTACCAAACAAAAACTTATATGATCATTAGAATAAAAGGGACATGCTGACATAGATCTTTTAGAAATAGAAATTCAAAAAAACTGAATTGTTGGTACTTATGAAAGTTTTTCTACATAGTTTTATATGAATGAACATATATTGGATATCATTGAATTGAGTTACTTACTCAAACTGTTGACTTTATTGAAAAATCGTTTGTCTCTTTGCTTGAACCAGGAACACTGGCTTTTACTTAAAGCAACGAAGCCAACACACCACTTTTGATTTCATAATATACTAAATTACATGGAAAAAAAGTTAGTGGATGTCACGCGATTTTCATTAATTGGTTTTGTTGTTAAATACAATAAATCATATCTGAGAACTGTTGAAACCTCTTTTTTGTAATATTAAGGATAACTAGTTTAAGTACCTATGTGTTATACGAGTGATAACAAAATAAATTATATTATTTAACGACGTTAACAAACTTTTAAATAAAAAAATGTTCCTTAAATCAAAATCATGATCCCATGAAGTCTTCGTATACCAACACAAAGATTTAGTTTTTTATTAGAATAAAAATAAAATTACAAACAAATTGGTACGTCAACCCAAACCATTTTAGCCTGTTATGACATGACCCAAAAATATACCTTCTTGTTATCGCTTTAAGTTCAGCCCATGTTAATTATATAGTTAAGTACCTGTGTGCTAAACGGCTTATACAATGCTAATTTATAATTTATAAGTCCATACATGATATTTTGAAATGAAAGAATCTCTAATATCCTGGCAAAACACGAATTGAGTAACAACAAACTTTATAATTCATAATTCTGTATATGAATTACATTACATATTACACGAATTGACTAAGGATGACCGAGAGTTTGGGCGGGAAACAAATAGGAATGATTTGTTCGCTGTAACTCCTTGGGATATTGCTCCCGAACAGTCCATGAATGGTGGTGGTATTAGGCCGCCACAACCACCATGGTCGAAAAATTATGGCTCAAGTTGAGCAGGAACTTGAATTGATGTAATACAGCTGCTTATTATATGTGTAATATTGGCAAGAATTTAATAAATAATTTATAAGGCTTTGTTGCATTATCATTAAACTGATTTAGATTTTTTTTGTTACATATTTACAATTACAATTCGTAATAATCAAAGTACTGAATTTTTAAAATTTTTGAATAATGACGTAACTAAATACAAAACAAATAAAATTTGTTTAAATGAGAGATTATAGAAAAGATATTAACAAGATCATATATAAAACGAGAAAAGAAATAAAAGAGGTTCAAAAGAAAAGGACTTAAAATTAATTAATAATTGAGTAAATTGCACAAAACATCCTTTATGTTGCCTCAAACTTGCAGGTTCCAGCCTTAATGTTTAAAACTTGCCAAAAACAACATTTACGTTTATTTTGTTGCCGGTTCAGTCCTTTCTGACTAACCAAGTTAATTATACTAGTTTAATTCCCTTACATGCCTAACATGTGAGGGTATATCTGTCATTTTAGGTTTGTTTTTTTTTCTACAAAAACTCTTCTTTTCTCTACTCACACACAAACACACACAGACCATTCATCTCTCTCTCTGCTTTCATCTACAACCACCACCACCACCTCATCTACCACCGTCCACCTGCCACCACCACCACAACCAACAACCACCGTCAAGCACCACTGCCCCCTATCTCCTGCCGCGAAGCCAAGCACCACCGCAAACCCTAGCCCCCACTCCAAGAACCCACCCCCGTCGCAACCACCACCACCGCCTTCGTCGTTCCACCACCGCCAAGAACATCAAAACCCACCACCGCCGTCGTCGTTCGATTTGGGGGTTTTGTTTGAAGATGAAGAACATCAAACCCACCACCGCCGATCTCTCTCTTCTTTCACTCTCTCTCTCTTCTTTCCCTCTTATGCAGGTCTGTGGAGGTGGTGGCGGAGATGAAGAACATCAAACCCACCACCGCCGCCGTCGTTCGATTTGGAGGTTTTGTTTGAATATGAAGAACATCAAACCCACCACCGCCGATCTCTCTCTTCTTTCACTCTCTCACTCTTTTTTCCCTCTTATGCAGGTCTGTGGAGGTGGTAGCGGAGACGTGGGGGTGGAGGTGGTGGCGAAGATGAAGAACATCAAACCCACCACCGCCGTCGTCGTTCAATTTGGGGGTTTTGTTTGAAGATGAAGAACATCAAACCCGCCACCGCCATCACACTACCGCCATCAGAACCCACCACCGTCGTCGTCTCCTGCCGCTCCCCCCCTCTCTCTCTACGGTCTCTCTCTCTCTCTTTCACCGATCTCTCTCTCTTCGTTCTCTCTCTCTCTACGATCACTCTCTCTCTACGATGGTGATGTATCAGGTGGCGATGGTGGTGGTAGCAGTTGAAGATGATGGTGGCGGAGTTATTTGGGGGTTTTGGGGGTTTTGTCGGAGGTGGAGGTGGTGCAGAGGAGGTGGTGTCGGAGGTGGAGGTGGTGGCAGAGAAGGTGGTGTCGGAGGTGGAGGTGGTGGCCTCTAGCCGCTTGTTTTGATGACGACAAAAACTAGGGTTCTGATGGTGGCATGTTGGTTGGTGGTTCAGATGGTGATGGGTTTGTCTGGGTTGAAGATGGTGGTCGGTCCGCTTGGCTGTTGGTTCAAATATGGGTTCAATACATTGTAGTCGGAGATTACGCGATAAGTCATCGAAGGAGGTTGTGTACAGGTCGGTGAACAACGGGTTTTTAGTTTTAATGATGTTGTGTTTTTTGAGGGTTTTATAAGAAGAGGAAACAAAATGACGAATATACCCTCACATGTTAGGCATGTGAGGGAAATACACCGAGATAATTAACTTGGTTAGTAATAAAGGACTGAACCGGCAACAAAAATAAACGTAAATGTTGTTTTTTGCAAGTTTTAAACATTAAGGCTGGAACCTGCAAGTTTGAGAAAACATAAAGGACGTTTTGTGCAATTTACTCTTAATAATTCAGATTATCAAACCAAAAACACAACTAAATCATTATATTACGTTACTAGAAAAATATTTTTCCAATTAGGTTATAGTCTCATATATTATAGGTGTTGAATAATTGATAATTGTATGTTTGCATGTAGAGTACAACAAAACAAGTAGGTGTACCTTATCATCATATCATAAGTTTGCAATTTGCTCATAGTAATCAATATACAACTCATTAATAAAGTACTTAATAATCAATTCTTTGAAACATCTAAATTATTTATACATCGTATAATTAAACATTGAAAAGATATTTAGATAACATATAAATTTATTCTCCTTTATTTTTGTTATATAGTTAACCCATCTTACTTCACCCATAATTAAAAATTATTGGATTGTATTAAAAATTGTTGGCTTATATTGATAAACATATAAGTTTTCAAATAAGAAGATTAAAATGTTGATTACATGGGTGATTTAATTAGAAAAAAATTGTAGATTCTACATTTTGGGTAATATAATTTAAAAAAAAATCGTTAGCATTATAAATATAATGTAAGAATTTCATGAATATTTGTCATTTGGTAAGGTTTAATTAAAAAACTATTATTATCATTATAAATTATAAATTAAAGATATATCCCAATTTAAAAAATAATAAAAACCAAATTTGTCCAAAAATGACCTATTCATTAACGAGTACTGGTTTTATTGTAAATTAGACATCATCATTATCATTATCATCATCTAAACTGGTGTAAGTACTTTTTAAATGAAACGCTAATAAGTACTTTACATGACATTAATCAAATTTGAATGCTAAACTGGTGTAAGTTTCAGTTAATGATTTGTATAGAATGAAATTTTGGTGTTATATGAGTATAAACTTACTCTTTTGGGGTTATGTGCATGTTGATCCGTGAAGCGTACTCACATTCATCAATGACGGAAACTCGATCTTTGACACTTGTTGGTCACACTCATTCCACTAACTATAATGCTCAGGCAGATTGTGCTGTCTTGTATATTGACTTAACCACTAGTGGGTCTGAAGCTGGTATCTCTAGAGATGGTCAAACCGGGAACATGCTTTGCTTGCTTTCACTTTTGATGTGAAGCGAATGATCTGCTGTTGTAACAAAAGGTGAAGCAAATGATCTGCTATTGTTATTAGCATGTTGCTTGTTGCTTAGCTTTTCTTAATGATTAGAGGGCTAAAGTTTTGGTATTTTTTTGTTTTGTTTTCATTAGCTTATTTACTGTCATTTAGCGTTATAAATAAATATAGGGGAGTAAAAATAATTGACCAGGCAGCATGTATCTTCTCAACTTCTCCTAATTTTTTGTATTTACGATTTCATTTTGTTGACCAGGAGGAAAGTTTGGTGAGGTTTATGTTCTATAAACAAAGATCATAGACAATCTGATTCTCAAAGGTGCTATGGTATTAAATATTAATGTTAAAAACATCAAGATTTTATGTTTTCTTATGTTTAGTGATGCTATGAAAAACATAAAGATTTGTGCTTTCTTTTAAAGGTGGTAAATAGGCGGGTCGTTCAAAACATGAATTTTGTTTACCGGTAACTACGAGCCAGGTTTAACCACTGGGGTTGGTGGTCCAGTGACAAGGTAAACCCTTTTAATACACTTAAAGTGTGAGGTCTTGGATTCAAGTCTCACAAGGAGTAAGAAATTCGCCGCTAAAAAAAAAACGAGCCAGGATTTTACGCATTTTAGTCTATTTATTTGAAATTCTTGCTAAGATAAATTTCTGTTGTGACCTTAGATTCATAAGACTTGATTCAGGATCAAGTAAAAACTCAGTTTTCTTGTAATATTAATGCATCTTGGACATGCATCTTGCCGAATCTTAAGGTAAAATGCTATTAAATATACAATTAGTAGTAGTATTATTTTAAATTTGTAACAGATTACTTTCGATTCTTAAATATAAATAATATTTTAGACCTCTAGAAATTTGGTTGCAACAAGCACGCTCTCTGGGTTCTATTTTGTTGATTTGTTCCTTACTGAACTTGATATTTGATTTCAATTCATAAGGTGTTTGATTTCGTATTACATTCGTCATTGCTTTGACATGGAATTTCGTATTACATTCGTCATTGCTTTGACATGGAATTTCGTATTACATTCGTCATTGGTTTGATATGGAAGTTTGACTTCCATCCGTTCATGGTTTTTATTATTTCAATTTTTAATGAAGATGGGGTTTTTTAATAATGAAAGAACGGAGAATTGTGTTGTTATGGCGGATGGGCATTTTGAGCAGCAGGTATAGTTATAAGTATTTTTTTTATTTGAAGTTATTATTAATTATGTTAAATTGCTAACTTAAGCTTATGTATTTGATTTCACTTTTGTACTAGCCAGGTGAGTTTTGTGAATAATATCACTACAATCAAGGAAGGGCCTCATGTCGATTATATTAGAATATATAAACATAATTATATGTATATAATTTAGTTTTATTTAACTTATACTTATATGTATGTATAACCGAGATATTTGAGTGGTTGTGATGGTTGGATGGCACCGGTTCAAAGGGTGGTTATTCCCTCCTTATTTAACCGCTTATAACTTTCTTATATGAACGCATATATATATAATGTCTGTGCGGGAATCATAACGGGCACCACGACAATTTCTAAACTTCCAAATTGTCCTCACTTCGTTACTGCAAATCTTAATCAAATAACAAACTATCATGAAACCAATGATTCATGAAAATTCCGCTGCAAAATGTTACGAAGATGATCAATAGATTATATAACCAATCAGATTGCTAATCACCTTGTGCCTGCCATTTTTGGTGATTTTAATTTCCTCCAAATCTTGATTTTTTTGTCAGTTGATCCAGTATTTCTTTGTCAGAAGGACATGTGTATAGCAACTCTCACCAATGCCAAGAGATGAGATGTAGGAGTTCTTGTGTTTGATGGTTAAGATGCAGTGATGTGTAATGGGTAGGTGGTAATAAGAACATTGAGATTATGATTCATCTTGTGAGTTAGAAATTTGAAGATGTGGTATCTTTAGTGTGACGTGAAAGGTAGAAAGAAGAATTTGGGAATCGAGTTTGAACATGTGGCATCTTTTAGAAATTTGAAAGTTGAGTTCCACCACCCGATCATCAAGCTCCTTATCTTGATCGTATCTTGAGTTTGTGACGCTAAATTGAAATGAAGATGATCATGGACGCCATTATCGATGTAAAGCACCATGAGTTCTCAAATGCTTTTGGTCAACGGATTTTGGCGATCATGGTCGTTTATGTAACGGTAATCTCGACATGATGATTGATTTACAAACTATTGGTATCTTGGGAAAGTTTTGAAAAATTGATTAATTTTTTTCTGTAATAAATTGAACATGTTTTTTAAGTTATTATACATATTGCAGGGCCCAAACGAATTTTTTTTGCTTAACTTATTTATTTGTCTCAATGATAGGTTTTTTTAAAATAGTTGGGTCGTTTCCCTTTCAAACATTACAAACTCACTGACATGCAACTCGGCTCTATACTAGATCATTACAGTTTATTTACACCCCCACAAGTTTGCAAATTTTGTAATCTAGACCTAATTTTTTTTTTGTAAAAAAAAACCATTTAGATGATCATAACATAGCATGTTAACTTAAAGCACGTGTATTCATCAGTCATATCTAAAAAAACAACGTATTTGGGATTTTTGTTACTTTTCCTCAAAATTTATTTTTACCGTTTTTTGTTTCTCAATCTCTTTTTCGTAATAAATTCAGGGGGTTGATGATGAGGAACAAATTCCCCACCGGGCACTCAATGTTTAACAACAGATGATAACATAAATCTCCAAACCGTCACACAGGACCAACAAAAGGTTAGCAACAGGAACGGGTCCATTCGAGGGCCCAAGATAAACCTGGCTGATATCGTAAAAATACATAATTTAGTTCCCCATTCGCCGCCGTTTTGTCGTTTTTGGCTAAAACACCGTATAGGGGACTCAATCCATAATTTTTTATTTTCAGTCCCCAAAAAGGCGTGCCACAGACAAAGTTGGGGAAAAAATGGGATTAAAGAACACCGGGTGAATTTCTGAGATTCAGTTGAAGTTAAGCAACGCAAAGGCCGGCAAATCATTGGTACGACCGTGCGCGACTTTCGATCTCGGAAGCCTAAACCCTGCGCGATCAGGCGCTCAAATCTCGGCCCCATGGGGCCCTACACCCAAGTGCGCGACTCATCCGTCAACATGTAACTGAAATCTTGCATACCGTGCACACTAAAGACTTTTTCCCTCAAACGTCCCCTTGTCTGCCCATACCCGCCCCTGACGTCATCTGATGTCACCGTGCACATATATGCACGGCCGGCGAATTGAATTTGTCTATAAAACAAGCTTCGCGACTATCAAAACCCTTGGGTATTTTCCAATTTTTTTGGGGGATTTCTAGGTCCGAGAGCTCTCTGGGTTGGGGTTCCAAGCCTCAAGGTTTTCAAGAAGCTTTCCATCATCAATCCACAAATCCTTGCTTGTTTTTTGGTTTTTATTTCTTGTTCTTAAT
>CAMTDV010000346.1:0-37773 GCA_947069175.1 Scalesia atractyloides
CTTGGTAAATGTCACTGTAGCAGAAAAAAATAAAATTTTTATTTTTTTATTTAATTATTTTAATTAAAAATCAATTATAAATACTTAAAAAAAAAACTTTTTTAGTTAGAAATAGCCTCAAACTCAAAAAAAAATGCACCCAACAATCCTAAAAATATTTAAAAAAATCCGTTTACTTACCAAACCATAATGGTTTATCTATTTTTTAAATTCCTGTGGTTAAAACCCATTTCCGTGCATTAATCATCAACCGAACGCACCCACTGTGAGGAATCTTAAAATTCCCCCTTTTTAAAATTTTACACGTTTTGGGGTGTGTATGTTTTTAAATTAATTTAAATTTTATTTTTTTAAAATTTGTGCCATACCACATCATGACTTAAATTTATTGATTTTTTGTTTGTGATTTATTTATTTCCGTTTGTAAATTACATGAAACTCAACATTAAGCCCACATTCCTCGGGAAACGAGTAGAACATCGCTCTTCAATTCAAATTCATTATTGTTCATGTGTGTTTTCATTGATTTTTATATTGTTTTTTGTTGTGTTTTCATTTATCAGATTAAAATTCTTTCATCAGGCCCCTCATTCCTCGTGAGAGACGGGTTAGCTTTCCGTGCCCTTTAATTTTTTTCCTTATTTTCAGGGTGTTTCATTTAACCTTAGATTGTTGATCAAGTTACACAAATATTATTCAGTTTGGTTGTGACATATTTATAATCAATTTAAAAAAATTTTTCAAATTTTTTCCATGGATTCACCGCCAACTTATTTTGACCCAAAAACCCTTTTTACAATGAACAGGTGAACGGGTTGAAGCAAAAAAAATAGGATAGGCCTTAGAAGAGAACAAAGAATTTAGATTGTGTTAATCTGTTGTAGCAATCTTGAAAATTTTTTATTTAAATTGTATTAATGAATATTAAACTTTAATAAAAAGTCATGAGCTTTGATATAACCCCAAACATGCCCCGTTTACCTTATCCGCTGCGGGGCGGGGGGTGACGATTGGTATCAAGCCTGAATAGGGGTATAGGATAGGTTTTTAACCCTTGGCCTATCTATAGTTGCCTAAATTTTAAATTTATTTGGTGGTTACATACAAACTTGTGATTTTTATTTGTTTCATATTTGTTTTTCTTTCAGTCAAACATACATGCTCTTTTACATGTTCTTAACTTTTTTACATATTATTATTCATTATCGTGTTCATGTATTCAATTTATTTTTATTTCTCATTATCCAAAATTTTTTGCAATTTTAATTCTCTCAAAGTAAGTTCTGCGCGGGCATGTAGTAATGGAAGGGTACAAGTACCGGTAGTCGGAACGTCTGTCTAGGCTGGCATTCGATAAATCCCAATAAACGGACCAGACCAACGATGAGAGTACGGGGACCTATTAGGCCAAAGCATGCCACACCAAACGCGTTCGAAATAACCCTATTTTAGGTGTCATCGTGTCTACACCGGACACATTCCCAACATCACACGTTTTATACATATTTCTCGATTTTCACCGGGTTTTGTGTACGAAAAAAGGGAGAAACCGTGCGAACCATATGAAAAACCGGTATTCATGGGGGCCCACATGATTACATAAGGTAAAGTATGGCGGCATGACGGGCCTAACAGCGAGCAAAGCCAAGACATCCTATGGATGTAGTATTTTTGGTATAATTATTTTATGATGTTCATTTCTTGAATGCGACCCACGATCCCAAAAAGCATCCAACTCATACCTTTGTCATGTATTCATTGTAGATGTCTTCTAACCTCACCCGTAGGAAGACGAGAGCAAGAAAAGCCCGCGATCGCATGGCTGCCTTAATCGCTCAACAATGGCTGCCGTAATACCCAACATTGTAATCCAAGTTCAACAAGCACTTACCAATAATCCTGTCAATCAAGCAAACCAAAACATTTTCAACTCTTCCCCAAACACCACTAAATGCACCTACAAGCATTTCAAATCATGCGACCCTCCGAAATATAAAGGGACTGAAGGTGTCACCGCACTCCTCCATTGGTTTGAAGAAATGGAGAATACTTTTCTAAATTGCGATTGCCCTGATGATCGCAAAGTGCGTTATGCTAACCGGTCGACTATATGGGATAGCACTTACTTGGTGGAACACAGAGAAGGCCAAACGAGGTGTGGAAGATGCTATGTCCTTAACTTGGAACGAATTGAAGGAAATCATGACCAGACGATTTTGTCCAAGGAGCGAAATCAAGAAGCTAGAAGATGAATTTTACTCATTGAAGCAAGTGGAAGGAGACCACACCACCTACAACAAAAGGTTCCTCGAATTACATCAAATGGTTCCCAACATGTTTACTCCCCTCTACCGTTTGATCGAGCACTACATTCGTGGTCTTCCGTCAAAGATTCAAGACCTGTGATAAGTACCAAGCCTGCAACTTTGGAAGCAGCAATGGAGCTAGCAATAGAGCTCACCGAGAACGAATCCGAAACAAAGACTTCGAGGAGGAGAAGAAGAAGGATAAAGAATCGACTGAAACCTCCGACTCCACCCAAACCGAATCCCCTTCTCAACCCAACCCTAAGAGAAGAAGGTCGGGGACTTTTCGCTGCTACCCAACGAAATCAACCCGTTTTTCACGCTATACCCCTCCGAGCTGTCCAATCACCCAAGTGGCACCCAACTCAGCTTACCCAAATAAGAAACCATATCTCGGACCTCACCCTCGATGCAACAACTGTTTTTATCACCATCCCCTTACTTTCCCTTGCCGGCTATGTACAACTTGTGGATGTTATGGTCATTTGAGCAACGTTTGTCGCACCTTTCAAGACCAAACCTTTTCCCCTACACAAAACATGGCCCAAACTTATCATCAACCCCAACACCCCATGTTCCCATATGCTCGAGCTTGCTTCAATTGTGGCGACTCTACCCACCTTAGAAACACATGCCCTCAATTGGTTAATGTTATCAACACTCAAGCCCAATCAAACCCAGTTAACCAAGTAAACCAAGAAAACCCAACCACTATGCCACCAGCAAGAGGAAGAGTCTTCAATATCAACGCCAACCCTGTCGAAGATAATGACGGCCCTGATGAAGATACTCAGCTAGTCCTTTTCGCCGAAGATCCAGATTCAACTTCTATAGTTTAGTCTTATGTTTTTCTTTATCACATGTGTAGACTGTTAGAGAAATTATTGGATATTATATATTATATATTGTTTTCGGTATATGCTTTTGCCGAGGCCGTGGCTCCCCATCCATCGAGGTGAGTGGATCCCCTTTTTTTTATGTGGTTGATCTTGGCGTGCCCGCACGATCGGCTCCGTTTGTTTGAGCCTTTATCGGTTACGTAATTTTACATTTCAATACATGCAATACGCTCGGCTCTGTTTTGATTGAGCCTTGAGTGCAAAGATTTATTCACATTTCCAGTTCATGCAATACGTTCGGCTCCGTTTGATTGAGCCTTGAGCGCACATACAATTTCATTATCAGTATCTTGTGGTTGTGGTGTTTGTGTAGAGTCGCATCGAACTAACCATAACTTTCGGATAAAGTCAACGAAAAATTTGACAAGGGTATGGTGGATACGCCGATGGTACTTCCTATATATAAGTATTCTTGTCAAATGATCGGAGGCATTATCAGGCAGTTATGAGAGGTTCCATGCATAGGCTGATTGTGTGATGGTTGTTTAAATTAAGTTGTTCAATTTCAGTACATTCAATTACGTTCGGCTCCGTTTGATTGAGCCTTGAGCGCACATAAAATTTTTCATTCAATACGTTCGGCTCCGTTTGATTGAGCCTTGAGCGCACAGACAATTTCATTATCAGTATCATGTGGTTGTGGTGTTTTAGTAGAGTCGCATCGAACTAACCATAACTTGCGGATAAAGTCAATGAAAATTTGACAAGGATATGGTGGATACCCCGATGGTACTTCCTATATATAAGTATTCTTGTCAAATAATCGGAGGCATTATCAGGCGGTTATGAGGGGTTCCATGCATAGGCTGTTTGTGTGGTTAAGTTATTCATATTCAGTACATTCAATATGTTCGGCTCCGTTTGATTGAGCCTTGAGCACACAATTTCAATTTCAGTACATTCATATGTTCGGCTCCGTTTGATTGAGCCTTGAGCACACAATTTCATTTTCAGTACATGCAAAACGATCGGCTCCGTTCGATTGAGCCTTGATCGCACAGATATATTTCATTTCAGTATTTTATGTTTGTTGTATTGATTGTAGAGATATAGGACTAATCATAATTCACTGATAAAACCAATGAAAATTTGACAAGAATATGGTGGATACGCCGCTGGTACTTCCTAATATAAGTATTCTTGTTAAAGGATCAGAGGCCTTATCGGACGGTTATGAGAAGTTCTATGTAGGATTTATTAGTTTCTTGGTAACCAATCATAACTTGTGGATAAAACTAATGAAAATTTGGCAAGAATATGGTGGATACGCCGCTGGTACTTCCTATATATAAGTATTCTTGCCAAAGGATCAGAGGCATTATCAGGCGGTTATGAAAAAGTTCCATGTAGGATTTATTATTGCCTGGTTGGAATTTGTGATACATTTATATCATCATGTTATTTAAAGAGATTGGATTGTGTTCCATTTTCTACATAAATTAACCTCTCCATCATAACAAACGAGAGAGGAACTTCCATCATTCAAACATATATGTTATCAGAATGTGAATTCAAATATTTGCTGTTGTGTTTATTCATGTTCAAATATTCGCTGATGTGTCTATTCATGTTCGAATCTTTGCTGTTGTGTTTATTCATGTTCAAATATTTGTGATGTGATCATTCATGTTCGAATATTTGCTGTTATGTTTATTCATGTTCAAATATTTTCTGATGTGTTCATTCATGTTTGGATGTCAGCTGTTGTGTTTTTATTTATGTTCCATGTAGATTGTAGTGTTAGAAGTTTTGCCTTAGGATAAAACCATATTTTTCCCAAACGTATCTAAACCTTATGTGATATCATTTTGCAAATCATTCTGTTTATCAATTTCAACAGGGGCAAAAAAAAGCGATTCCCTAATAGGGTCTTAACCTTTAAAAGGGAAAACTTCCCCCGCCTTTTCGAACAAAAAACAAAAAAACCCCTCATTTTTTTGCAAAGTAAAAACTGTAAAAAAACACATCATTTATAGTAAAATATTCATTTTTTTAAATTTGGGGACAAATTTTCTAAAAAGCAGGGGTACTGTAAACCGCAAAAAGGATTTACCAAACCCCTCTTTAAAACCAAAACAGTCAGTAAAAAATTTTCGTTTTCAAATTTTAATCCCCAAAAAAATTTTAAACGATCCGTAATCAATTATTATGGGAAAATATATATTATTTTTTAAAAACTTAAAAAAATCGCAAAAAAAAAGGAAATTTTTCTGCCGGTTTCAACCCGGTCGTACCGATCTTTCATGTTTTATCTCACAAACAAAAACCACTGCCCGTTGTTATGTTTGATGAAAAATGAATCTTTTAAATTGTTATATTTCTTTACAAATTCAAAACCGGGCCAACGTTTCAGTCGTGGGAACCGGAATATTGCGGTTTTAACCCCAATTTACTTATAACGAAAATTTTTAATCACAATGGGTTATCCCCCGAGTTTGAAGCCCCACACTTTTCAAAACCCCCGGGAAAAATTTAAAAATACGAACACAGTAAAAAATAAACCAAAATACTTTTCGATTATTCCCTAAAATTCCCCCACAATCGTTGAAAAACTTTTCGCAAAAATTACATCTTTTCCGGGCGAAATTTACTCCCGGAAAAAAACCCTTTTCTCGCCGGGGAAAACGGTTTCCCATTCCCGAGCTTTTTAACCTCAAAGTTTATCCCGGTATACCCTTCCCTTTTTCCCAAAACTTTTCGGAGCTAGTGTACAAAACACGCCCCGGGGATTGAATTTTCACCCCGGATTTTTTGCCGGAAAACAGAGAGTTAGTCGGTTATTTTCCCGCTCGTTTCTTTTCCTTTTCATTCACTTACCAGTAATTAACCTAAAACACTATTGAAACTTGAAAAAAAAACTCAAACAGTCAACCCGTTTTGGTTCAACTTTGAGAAAAAAGACACGCCTTCCATATTAAAAAGTTTTTTAATAAATCAGGTTTTTATCGGGTTAGACACACAGTCCAGCGTGGACTGTGTGCACAAAAACTTTAAAACAGCAAAGGCTAAATTTTCGAATCCCGTCTACACACGTGCCTTAAAAAAATCCATTTTTTTGTTTATGAACCGGAGTCACCTTAGTTATATTTTAAGTATTTTAAATAACCAATAAAAACCAAATTAGAACACTCCAGCTGGATGTGTTTTTTTTATACGGGTCACGAGTTCGGTTCGAGTCTTTATCAGCACCGACTGGGCAATTATCTTTTTTTTTTAAATAAGCAAAAAAAGGAAAAACAAAATTGCTTTAATAAAAATAAAAATCAATTTATTAAAAAGTTGAACACACACCCACGGGGATGTGTGTTATTTTAAAAACCCACGTCCCCGGGTTCAGACCTTGGAGCGCACCCGACCCGCTTAAATTGTTTTTAAAATAAAAAGTTTTCTTTTTTAATGTTTTTAAATTTATAAATTTAAAATCGGAATATAACGGGTTAGACACGTAGCTCAGTTGGTGGGCTGCGTGCACGCGTACGGGGGCTCGGGTTGAGCCTCCCCCACCCAACAATACGCCTCGAACCGGTCAACGCCGGTCAAAGAAAAGGTCAAATGTCATTTTAGCAAAAAAAAAAAATATTTTTATTATTTTTATTTAATTATTTTAATTAAAAAATAATTAAAAAATACTTAAAATTACATTTTTTAAATTAAAAATACCCCAACTCAAAAAAATGCCCCAAAAATCCTACAAAAATATTTTAAAAAATTTCCTTTTATTACCAAAAATAAGCGATTTATCTATTTTTAAAATCTCACTCGTGGTTAAAACACTTGGTGCATTCAACGTCATAAACCGAACGCCCCCACTGTGGTGAATTTAAATTTCCCCTTTTAAAATTACACTTTTTGGGGGTGTGCATGTGTTATGATTAATTAATTTATTTATTTAAATTGTCCCATACCCATCATGATTTAAACTTAGTTGATTTATTGTTTGATTTTTTTTTTCCGTTTGTCAAATTAATGAAATCATACTTTAACCCATCATTCCTCGGGGAAAGGTGAACATCGGTGCTTAAAATTCAAATTCATTATTGTTCAGGGGTTTTTTCATTGAGTTTATTTGTTTTGTTTGTTATTCATATTATCATGATTAGCATTCATTCATCGGCCCTCTTTCCCCTCGGGAGAGCAGTTGGCATCGCGTCCCTTTTAATTGTTTCCATTTTTTATGAGTGTTTCATTTAACATTTAATTGTTGTCAAGTTACTTTAAATATTATTCAGTTTGGTTGTGCACAATTTCTAATAATTTTAAATAAATGTTAAAATTTTTTTATAGGATTCACTCCCCAAACTTATGTTGACCAAAAAAACCTTTTAACATATAAGGGGAAAGGTTAAAGCAAGGAAAAATATGATATGCCTTAGAAGAGAAAAAAGAATTTTTAGTTGTTTTAATCATGTTGTGAAATCATTGAAAATTTCATTTAAATTGTTTTAATAAAATATGAAACGTTTAATAAATGTATAGTTTTGATAAAACCCAATATGCCCCATCCCTATCCGCTGGGTGGGTGTGACCCCCTCTTTAAATTTTGATCATATTGTCCAAAATGACCGGACCTTAAATTTGGTTCAGAGAGGATTGCCCAAAATTTGAAGACATTAGACTTAAACTTCATCTTCTATTATTCTTTTCATTTTTAACTTTTCTTGGAAAATTCAAGGACAAATGGATGATTTTCAAGTATAATACGTAAAACCCTTAATAGATAAACCCTTGAAAAGATAGGCTTTAAAAAAAAAACAATTTTAAAATCAAAAATTGAAAAAAACCCCATGTCAAATAATCATGTTCGCCGAACTTAATATCAATTCGCTCGAACTTGACTGAAAAATTCACTTTTTTTCATAAAGTTCGCCCGAACTTGATTGATTTTTAAAGGGTTTTTACCCAATTTCGCTCGACTTGCTGGTTTTATCAAATTTTCAAGTTCCCCCGAACTTATCAAATTTTTTTTAAAAAATTTCTTCAATTGCCCAAAAATTGCGTTTCCTTTGGTTTTACTACCAGTTCGCTCGTTTTGTATTCTGAGTGAAACAATTCCCCCCGAACTTGTATTTGATGAAAAAAGTTCGCCCGAATTTGTTTTCTAGTGAAAAAAAGTTCCCCCGAACTTGTTAAGTACTTTTTTCATGACTGGACAAGTTGCTGAACTTGTCCAGCATAAAAAATTCAGAAAAAGTCTCGGACATCATAACGTTAGATTGTACGAGAGAGAGTTTAAACTCAAAAATCTGGTAAAAAAACGTTTTCTAAAAAATTTTTTAAAAAAAAACGTTTTTAGCAAACCGTTACTTAATATTGTCGATTAAAAGTCAAAATTTTCTAAAATTGTGTGTTTGCTAATCTTTTTAAGTGTTTTTAAACAACAATTAGTTTGGAAAACGAAATGGAGCCCGTAACCCCGCCAATGTTATAGTATAGATAGTATAAAGCCGGAAGAAAATTCGGGACTGGGTAGAGAAAATCCCCTCTTAGGGTTTGGGTCTTTTAAAAAACTGGTTTTTAAATGGCCGTCGATAAACAGGATGATTTTTGTATAAAAGTTTACAACTAAAACTGAAGGGTCAATCCATGAGAAGAAGGTTTCTAACCTCGTTACATCAATCGATAAAAAAGATATCTTGGTTTTTTTACCAGAGTAAAAAAACTCTACAGGATTTGTAGAAATCTCTAGGTGCTAAATTTTTTGGAAAGAACTGAGATTTTTAAGAAAAAGAAGGTGTAATAAAGAAGAAGTTGATCGGTTTGATCAAGGAAAATCGGAAGCACAATTTTTCAAGTATTCAGTGAAGAAAAAGGGAATGTAGGGTTAAAAACTGGGAAGCTCAATTTTCAAGTACTCACAAATAGTTTTCAAGTTCTAAACAATTGCCCGTTTATGATGTAGATATCTATGGGGGCAGAAAATACCAAATCTTGAGTAAGTTTGAGAGTTTGAATTAGAAATAAAAAATTAAAAAAAATGAAAAAAATTTTTGAAAAAAAAAAAAAATTTTAGAAAAAAAAAAATTTACAAATGGCAGTGATTTTCAAAATGAAAAAAAAATTTTTAAAAAATAGAAAAATTGTTTTTAAAAAATTTTAAATAAAAAAAAATCAAAAACAATAAATTTTAAATTTGAGAAAAATTGCTCAACTTAAAAAGAAGTTAAGTTGTTAAAACAAAAGTGTTAATTCGAAAAATTATTGAAATGTTTTGTGACCTCCTCATTAAAGTTAGATCAATTTTCCAAAACTGATCGGCCTTCATTGGTATCAGAGCAGGATGACCAAATTTTGAAGACATTGACGTAGAAAATTCTTTCTACTCTATTTTTTCTTTTTTAACTTTTTTGGACAATTCAAGGAAAAAAAGGATGATTTTAAATTAATACGAAAAATCCATAAAGATAAACCCTTAAAAAAGATGGCTTTAAAAAAAACGAATTCATGTAAAAAAATTTGAAAAAAACCCTGTCGAATAATCATGTTCGCTCGAATTAAATATCAAGTTGCTCGAATTTGAAAAAAAATTAAATTTTTCATCAAGTTTGCCCGAATTTGTTTGATTTTTAAAGGGTTTTTCCCAAAGTTCGCTCAAATTTGCCTGATTTTATCAAATTTATCAATTCGCCCGAAACTTGATCAAATTTTTTTGAAATTCCTTAAAGTTCCCCCGAATTGGATTCCTTTGGATTTACTCACAAGTTCGCCGAACTTGTTTTCTGATTGAAACAAGTTCGCCCCAACTTTTATTTGAGTGAAACAATTTTGCCGAATTTTTAAGTATTGATTCTGAGCGTGAAATTCGCCTGAACTTGCCCAAAGGGCATAAAAAATTCAGAAAAACGTCCTCGGCATCATATATCTTTTAGTTTCGATCGACGAGACGAGTTTAAAGCTCTAATCGGTAAAAAACGTTTTCTGAAAAATTTTAAACGTTTTTAGCAAACCGTTACGTTAATATTTCGTTTTAAAGTAAAAATTTCTAAAATTTGTGTTTGCTAATCATTTTTCAAGTGTTATTGAACAACAATTAGTTTGGAAAACGAAATGGGCCCGTGAAGCCCCCAATTTTTGATGAGTATAGATGGTAAAGTGGAATAAAAATTCAGGGGGGTACGAGAAAAATCACCTCTAGGTTTTGGGCTGCTATTCAAAGGGTTTTAAATGGCCAGTCGGTAACATGGAGTGAGCTTTCAGTATAAAGTTTACAATCAACAAATTGCCCCAAAAGCCAGGGAAGAAGTTTTAAACCCCGTTACACAATCGATAAAAGAAATATTTTGGGTTTTGTTCCCCAGAGTAAAAAATCTACAGGATTTGTAGAAATCCAGGTGCTAAATTTTTGGAAAAAACTGGATGATTAAGAACAAAAAGGGTCAAAATCAAAAAGAAGTCTAAAGTGTTATTGATAAGGGAAATGAGGGGAAGCACAATGTTCAAGATTAGATGAAGGGGAAAAGGGGGAATGTAGTGGTTAAAAAACTGGGAAGCTCAACTTTAAATACATTACAAAGGGTTTTTTCAGTTTAAAAATTTGTCTAGTTTATGATGTAGATACATGGGCAGAAAAGTAAACTCTTGGTAGATTGAGATTTTTGACTTTTGAAAAAAAATTAAAAGAAAAAAAAAGAATTTTGAAAAAAAAATAAAAATTTTAGAAAAAAAAAATACAAATGAAGTAGATTTTCAAAATGAAATAACAATTTTTAAAAAATGGAAAAATTGTTTTTGAAAAATGAAAAAAAAAAATAAAAAAAAAAAAAAATTCTCATATGGAAAAAAATTGCTCAACTTGAAAAAAAGTTGAGACTGTTAAAAATAAGTGTTAAATTCAGAAAAATTATTAAAAGGTTTTTGTGACCTCCTCATAAAGTTAGATCATATATGTCCAAAATGATCAAAAATAATAAAAAGAAATTTCAAAAGTAACTTTTTTACAAATTATGACGATGTCAAAAATGAAGATTTGACGAAAACCAATGATAAAAGAGCTAAAAATGGAAAACTGAAATTTTTTTAAAAACTAAAAGAAAAATTTCAAGAAATGTTCTACAATCTATGCTAAACGCAAAAATTTTTTTAAGCAGAATGAAGAACAAAAAAAATTTTTAAAAGTTTTAAAGCTATGGGGAAAAATCATCCAATCATTAAAAAAAATTCAAACAAATTTGAAAAAACAAAACTCACAAAAAATTTTGAAAATAAGGGTGCGGGGTCGGACCAACAGTGCTTTAACGTAAAATAAAGGGAACAGGAGAAGCAGGAAAGAGGCTCTACACATCAAATCAATGTTTGATTTGAGTGTATGGTTGATAGAAAAGATCGAATGAAAACAGGAAGTGCAAAAATGTGGAGAATGGAACATTCTAGAAAATGTTACAAATTAAACCAAAACCTGTCAATTATAACAAAAAATTCTGGAGTATCAACTATTTTTTGAAAAAATTCATAAACTACAACAAGGTAAAACCCAGTTATTTAATTTTTAAATTTTGAAACGGGTAAATCATCGATTTTTAACAAACAAAAATTTTTACATTGTATTTCAAGAAAGCTTTAAAAAAAAAATCAAACAGGTTGGTAAAAGGTAAAGAAGTTATCCCAATAGTAAAAATTGAAAGTTAGAGGACTTTCCAAAACTTGAAAAAGTCTAAAATAAACTGTTTGTAAACGAAAGTCAAAAAAAAAAGGTTAAAAAAAATAACGCCTAAGGCAAAAAATGCTTTGGGTGTCTCTATTCACTAATGTTTAAATTTTGTGTGGAATTTCTGAGATGAAGTAAATTTCTGGAATGGATTCTGTGGCACACTTAGAAGAGGGACGGGTTATCAATTCTAAAAAAAAGGTCTTATTATACATTCAAATAACTTTACTTTACAATTTTTGAAATTTTTTTGGGGAAAATTTTTCGAAAAACAATTTTTAATAACGTTTACTTAAAAATTTTTACAAATTTTTAAGAAAAATTTTAAAAAAAAATTACACAGAACCCTCACTTTTTTGAAAGAAAAAATTCATGGAAAAAAATTTTTATAAAAAAACACAAAAGTGTAAAGGGTTTTTTGTCTCAGGGGGGGGTTTTTTTAAAGGAAAATTTTGTGAAGTAGTAAGGGAAAGGCAAATTAAAGTGATTCTCATGTTGGGTAAATGTTTTTCTAAAAATAAAAAATCCAAAAAATATGTTTTTGAATTTTAGGGGGAAAAAAAAATTTTCAGAAATCCAAAAACATTAAATACGAAAAGTACAAAAACATGAAAAGGCAAAAAGATTTTGGTGTATAAAGGAAATGATTATTCAGTGGATATACAGTATGCAAAGGATTTGTAAAGTTTAAAAAAGTGATAAAAAAGTCTTACATGGAGTATCGATAGGCTTTACCATTCATAAATTTTTTCCCCGAGATAAAAAACTAAATTTTACAGTGTTTAAACTTGTGGATTAACATTTCGGATATAGGGATTTAGTACTCCGAAATTTTTTTTTGAGAGTTTGCCTTTTTCTGAGAAACGGTTTTATAGAGGTTTGATATCGGGGGTATTATACAAGTTCTTCTGATTTTGCGGAAGCTAGCCGAACTTCTAAAAATGCTTTTACAAAAACCCCCTAAAATGCATTCATTAAAATATCGAAAGTCTACAGTTGCAGTTCAAAAGTTTCCCAAAAATTGGAACACTCCCTTTTTAAAGTCGACCCTTATCCCCTCGTCGTACGGGGGGAACCCTGAGCTTCAAGGTTTCGCATTAACCCAGATACAAATCTATATTACGCTTTTTTCACCATAAGATGAAATCTAGGGAATTTTGATAGGGGTATTTTCAAGAGGGGGGAAACCCCATAGTTAAGGCAATTTTTTAATTCTACATAACTTTTTTTTGGAACAATTGAGAAATTTTAAGAAAAAATGGACAAACATTCGACAATCTGTTTAAATTTGTTTAAAACTTAGTGTCTGAAAAGGTCAATGGAATGGTGTATTCTCAAAATTGATATACCCTTTAACACAAACTAAAACAAAAATACGCGTAAATTTTTTTATTTTGTTAGAGTTTTTATTCTTTATTTAAAAACAAAAAAGATTTTTTATCTTTTAGTTGGGGCCAATTTTAAAAAGCTGTTTTTTCAAAATCTAAAGGTGTGACAAAAGTTTGAAAATTTAAATTGATTAAAAAATTTTAAAAGTTTTTAAAGTTGAAACTTACATTTAAATAAAGAGTCTTTTGTTTCAAAGGTTTAAAAAGATCTTAAGTTGAATTGAACATGAATCGATAAAAAAGGTCATTTTTTGGGGATTTGTTTAATGAGGGGGTTTTAAAAATACGGGAGTTTAAATTTTGAAATTTGGTGTTTAAAAATTTCAAAGTTTTGAATTGAAATATTGTTAGTGTTGAAAAACTTTGAAACAAAAAGTTGTTTTTAAAGGGGGAGCAGATAAAACAGTTTGAAAAAATACAAAAAGCTCAAGCAAGGGGGAGCATGGGATTAAAGTTTATGGGCAAGCTGAAAAGAAAAGAGAAAGGGGGTTTGTAGTTCTATGAAATAAAGGGATTTAAATTATTCAAGAAATTTAGATAAAGGGAAAACTAAAGATAGGAATTAAATTTGAAGAAGATGACTACAGTAACCAAGGGGAGTCGTTGATGCTTGTATTTTGCCACGTGGGTTTTTATAAATAGGTTTTGTTTTAAAGCGAAAGTCAAAGTTTATGTTTGTAAAGGGTCAGTTCGTTTGGGATGATGGTGGAAGTCAAGTTCGGCCAAAAATTTGACTAAGCAAGTTCGCCCGAACTTGCATTCCCCCAGCGAATTTGCACTCCTATAATGGGAGTTTGACTTTCATTTGTAAATTCAGGGTTTTTGTCACACGAGGCGAAGCTCTGTCCAAGGTTTCCATGAATTGAACTTTAAACAACAATAAAACAGTGATTAAACGTTAAAAATTGTCTCCAATGTCGCTTTGTAACGGTTCCGCCTTTTACATTAGGTAGCCAAATTAGGACCGGAACGACCCGTTTATGGACCTTCGTTAATATTTTTTTCCTTCTTAAGAGTCAGTTTCTTGAATCGTGAGTTTTCGTTTTTTTCTTTTAGTTTTTTTTAAATTTGTTATTTTTGCTCTATCTTTGCACATGAAAGTTGGGTTTTCCCTTTAAAATTTTAAATTAAAACCCAAAAATTTCAAGTCCCCGACTTTGTATATTTTGATCTTTTTTGGTTTTGAATATGAAAAATCAATTTTTAAAACCATTTTTTCTAGAATTTTCGGCTATCTTTTCCCTTTTCATTGAAAAATAAAACATTGAATATAATTTAATTTTCTTAACCCAAATTGAACAGACAATTATGGTTTTTGGTTTAAAAAGGAGAGGTATTCTTGAACTACATAAACAAAGAGGCAGAGACTCGATGAAATTGGGGTAAACCGTATAGGGGAAAAAATTTTGTTGTTATTTAAAGGTAAAATTGCAATTCATTAAACAAGTACTTGAGTTTCAAGGAAAAAAGAAAAAGGGCCCACAAAACCCAAGCATTCTTGGGGTAGGATCTGAAAGGAGTGTTTATATCAAAGAAATGGCAAAAAAGTTGAATCTTTTTTCAATCCAAAAAGGTCAAAATAAAATGCGATGAAGCTCATGTGTTACAGAAAGGAAAAAAAGGAGAAAATTTGTCGTTAAGAAGAAGAAAAAAGAAAGTTAAATGCAGAAAAAGGGCAAAAAAAATTTTGAAGTTTTTGTCCTAAACCCAAAAGGTTGAGAAAAAAAAGGTAAGTTTTTTTTAACTTTATAAATTTTTTACATATATTTTAAATGTAAGTTAGTTGAGATATGACTTTTTAGTCATTGATAAACAGAGGGAAAGGGGCCCGAAAAAAAATCTCCCTTTAAAAAGAAGTTGCGAAAAGAATTTGGGAGGTGAAAAAATCCATAAAAGGGCTCAAGTGAATAAGCAGATGGATGATTTACCCACCAAGGGAAGACCAAAAAAAAAACAAAGAGGCAGAGACTGATGTAATGGAAAACCTATAGTGATTTTTGTGTTTTTTAAAAAGGTACAATTGCAATTCATTGAAAATTTTTGGGTTCATCTATAAATGGTTTGCTACTGTTTTTTCATAACTAGAAAGCCATATGTTTGTGTGGAAACAATTCATTTGTCAATTGCGGATTAGATTTTTCTGTCTTGGATATAGATATTTGAATTTCCATATATAAGTTTAACCAAACCCAGTTTTTCTTTTGGTTTTATTTTAAGGTATTCATAAACTCTAAAGCCAAATTGTTTTTAAACTCTGCATGAACAACGTTTTTCTAGTATTTTAATTCTGCAAATGAAATTTCTCAAATGGGATTTAACGGATGTAAAACTCAGATTGCTTTACTAAAAATGGAACTGCCCGCAGCGAATCAATGAATCAGATTAAACGAAGACAAGAAGATTAACGTCTTCTGCTAAGAATTAAAAGACCAATGGTTCTTTAATTCGCACAAAAAGACCTTCAAATCGAAACAAATAAACGATTTAAAAGAAAAAAAACTGAAATTTCGCGAATAAATAGATCAGAAAAAAACGGATGAAAGTTCTGCGATGAAAAATTCTTTTCGTAAAAACAATTGCTGATTTTTTCGCGGAAAAAACCGTTTTGCAAACAAATTCTTTGAACTCAGATCTTTTGTTTGAAAATTTTGCAGGTCTACTAATTTAATATAACCTGCTTGCTGAATTAGGAACACTTGCAAACCTTTGACCCGAAATTTTTAACTTAAATTTGATAATCAAGAACCGATCTAACCCGTTTGAAAAAATGAAAAATTTAATTCAAAAAACTCAACTCAAACCTGCAAAACTTCGAATGAATAAAAACCCTATTTTTACACTTAAACGGATAAACCACAATGATGAACCTAAAACCCCAACAAAAAAAAAGATACCGGATGCTTCTAGATAACTTTTTTTTTTAAAAACCGAATATCAAAATCCTGAATGTAGATAAAAAACCGGTAGACCTTGTGTTAAAACCTTCAGCCAAAATGACAACTTTACCCCTTTGAAAATTATAGTTATTTGATTATGCAACTTTATTTAATTTATTTTTTTCTTTCGGGACTTTTTTTTTACTATTTGAAGAGAGGCTTTTTTGTGACTTTTTGTTTTGGGGTATTTTTTGTTTTGGTTGCAAGGTACACTGTGAAGTTTTTTGGAATCAGGCGTAATGAAAAATTGCATGCTATGAAATCGTTAGGAGTAAAAGAATGCAGCTTCGGGGAGAGCGAGTTGACGGTCAAAGAATACGACCCGCTGAGATGAACTTTAGTGGCTGCTTTGGATTCGGTATTAAGAACATATTGATCTGATATAAAGTATGTCACATCTCTAAAAATCCAAGTATTTATCTTCTGTTTCATAATGGTTATAATTTTGTTTTGATTAGAAAATGGTAAAAAGTAACATAATTTGCTTACACATGATCCATCCACCACCTATGCTATGGACTTTTTGTGGTTTAAACCCCCGGGGTACCGTTTGGGCCGTAGATGCAGGTGAAGATCGTGTTGGTATCCCATAAGTTAAAAAAAGGGAGAGCAATGAATGGTTCCAGATATTATATTTCTATTTTTTGTCATTTAGGTTTGAATTCCCCATTCTATTTAAAATTGGATTTTTTCTTTATTTAGATCTCTTTTGACACATGTTAGTTCCTTAAAAGGGGAAGTTATTGTTATTTTCAGTTTTAAGCATTCAAATAATAAACAAGGTTTGGGCTATGTTTAAACGAGTTGGTGTCAATGCCAAAAAACTCATCCGTGTTCCAAGAATCGGTTTCACATCCCAATTATGTGAAACCCCGGTGGGCCCTTGGGGAAATTGCCCAAAGTGTAATCATTACCAAAAAAACAATACAATAAACACAGGGGGAAGTCTGGATAATTACTATTACAAACGTTGAAATTCAAAGTTCAAAATTTAAACAACATTTTAAATTAACCACACGGATCGAAAGTTATTCCAAAAGGAAATTTAACAACAAAGGGCCCCTTCAAGCAAAGGGTTGAAATTCCTTTTAAAGCTCGCCGACACTTCCAGCCTAATTTTATACTTGCCTTGGCTTAGTTTTTGAAAATTTTCTCAGTTTTCACTTAGATACAAAACAATTTTAAAAAAACTAAAAAAACCCCGGGCACCAAAGGTACTTTGTTTAATAAAAATTGGGAAAAATTTATTTTCATGTTATCTTTTACATAGACAATACATTAGACCCCGAAAAAAAAACCGGGACAGTTTAATTTGGGACATACTTTAAACCCTTTAATGGGTTTACACCCTAAGGGTTATAATTATTTTGCATCTGTGGGTGTTCCCACCCCGTGCTTTGGTCGGGGCCATTTAAAAATTAAAAGCCGTGGATATCCAGGACAGGTCTTTTTAAAACCCCCAAATTTTAATTTTAAGCAACAAATTAAAACGGATTATTGAACCCCCGACTCTTTGGCTTGACCCCATACCCAAAACCATGGGGTTTTATTAAAACCGTACCCCCAAGCCCTATAAGGGAAAAAAAGTTAAAGTATTTCCCCGGGCTTGCAAAATTTTTAGTAAAAAGAAAATAAAAAAGAAACCCGTAACCAAAAAAACTAGCTCAGGAAAAAATTTACGGGAAAGCCTTAGTCTGGAAGGATGTTTTAAAAAAAACCGATTAGTTAGTAGGGGTCTTTTTTTAGTCATTGATTACCAGCTAACTTAAAATAAAGATAACGGTACGAAACCTAGTTTAAAAGCGATGGCCGAAAAAGAAGTTTTTTGGACCGAAAGAATGTATTAATTAATTAATCATAAGTTGGTTTTGGTCCAAAAAAATTTTTTAAAACCCCATTAAAGTGCCAAAATGGCAAATACATTTAAGGAAAAAAATTCAAACTATACTTAAATACAGTTTGAAAACCTGAATGAATATCCCAAATAACCAATAATGATTTTCACAGTGGTATTGAGTTTTATGTCAATTTAGTTTAAACCATTTTATACGCCAAAAGGGGTTTTTGTCACTTTAAAGGTTATTTATTGAATATAAAACCGTTTGCCCAGGTTATAACATCAAAAAAAGTTATTAGTTTAAAAACAATTCAGTTTCAATCTTTTATGTTGTTATGATAAAAACCCTTTTTTTTTTAACAAAAGGGATTTTAGGCTTTTTTCGGATACTTGCATAATGATCGGATTTAATTGCCTGTAATATAACCCAAGGGGTTTATACAACATAACTGGTCATAATGCAAATTGAAACAAAAACTAAAGTTGCTAAAGGGGGCGAACTAAAGTAAAAGGAAGAGCAACCTTTTGACTTTCGTTTGCAACCGCCCTTTAAAACCTGGAATTGACGGCCGAACATTTCCCACATGTTCCAAATTTTTCCCAAATTTTTAGAGTGTCAAATGGTTTTTTAAACATACTTCAGATTGATTTTTTTTTCCCAAAAACGATACGTTTGACTTTTTATTAACATAACTTTGACCCTAATTTCCAAGTAAACGGGTAAATTAGGAGGTGCCCCTTTAGGGGTAAACCCCCTACCTTATTACGACCGTAGCCATGTTCGTTCGAACATTGGGTGGCCATAAGGGGGCTTAGCTCAAAAATCAAGGCGCATTTCGTCAACGCTTTGAATTTTGGCTTAAGCCTAAAAAAAAAGGAGAGAACTAGTTGGAAACTTACTAGTGAACCAAAAAAAGATTTGAACTCAGGGGGAAAGCTCCAAGATATGAGGAGTTTCCAAGTGAGCAAGAGAGAGGAAAATGGAGAATGAGCAAAGGGAAAAGGAAATTCAAGTGCCCTTTTAAAAGTGAGGAAAGGGGTTAAGGGATCATGGATTTATGGGTGCCCTAGGATGATCAATGTTTTGGAAGGTTTTCAACAACAAGAGGGTGGCATTTTGCGGGCATGGGGGGGCAAAGCTGCCAAGCAACTGCCTCTGGGAGTCCTTACAGACGAAGGGATAAGCCTTTCGGTCCGTAAAGGCCCTAGGCCCCCCACAGATTTAATGGTTTTGGACCGTAACCATAAGGCTTGGGGGTCGAAAACCGCCTTCTGAACTTGATTTTGGGTTTCCTTTACGGGCCTAAGGCCTTCCAGAAAAAATTTTTTGTATTTTCCACTTTTGATCCCCCGCTTTTCCGATGCTCGTTCAGGGTTATTAAAAAAACATACGACGTCTTTTAGTTCCCCCTGGTTACACTGGCCACAAGAAATTTCGGGACAGTGTCAAATTTTATTGGTGAAATTTTTCAAGGTGTTACTTGTGGGAAAAAGCATTCATTTCAATTGATTTTGATCGACACTTTTTTTTTCTTATTTCTTATGTTTATATCTTTTGTTTGGTTTTTAATGTGTTATTTTTTAACGATTGATTATAAAAACAGTTTTGAAAATTATTTCCCTCGGGAAGGCAGGACACTCAACAACTGTGATCCAAAGTTTAAATTTTTTTATAAAGCTGTTTTGCAAAACTGTTGGATGCAAAGATCTTGCGACCCAAACTCTGCTGAAGTCAAAGCTGATAACCTTTAAAGGAAAGCATGCTCAGCCTCATCGTGGTTGAGCTTACAGCGGATAGTCTCATCAGAGTTTGTAAACTATAAAGACTATTTAAAAAAAGACTGTGTTTTTTAAAATTGCGCTATAAGATGTTATAACAAAAAATTGTGAAGTCTAAAGTTTTTGAAGCCCTATCATTGTTGAAGTCAAAGAACTCTGTTAAGTCAAAGAATGGGAATCAAAGGCTGATCAACCCTTTATTGGCTTTTTTGAAAGTTGTTGAGGGGAGGTGATCGTGGTTCGTAGAAATGTTTGTTTGAAAATTTAAATTGTATCAAATTTTATTTTAAGTTGTTAGACATCTTTTTATAACCCATTGATAAGCGGTTTTCTTGTCAATAGGTGGGTACTCCTTTTTGGGTCGGGAGGGAAAAAGGTAGTAATGATTATTAAAACGGATTATGTTTAATTGTTATTTTGCTATAATAGAAAAGTTTTGGTACAATACTAAAATACTTTTTAATTTCTATTAAATTTGGTTTTGGCAGGTTTCTAAAAAAAAGAAGATGATCAACGTTATGCGGGGTAGGTTTTGGTCCAAAATGGTACGCAAAATGAAGTAAAACGGAGATTTCCCGACTTTTTAATTTCTCAAAAATGAAAAAAGAAATTTTTTACAAAGATTGAAAGAAAGAAGACCCTACAAGTCCCAATCAAAAGGGGTTTATAAATTTTGGAATGGAACTTTTAAGAACACTAAGATGCCTTTGTGGTTAAACAAAACCGATAAAAACCCCAAAGTTTCATAACCCATTTTTGACTACTTTCTTTTTGGGGGTTTTGTTAAACTTGCTAATGTACTGGTTAGATAATATTTTTCTGAATTGAACCAAAGCTGTTTTTTAGTATTAAATTTGACTTTTAAAAAAATTTTCTGCTCTGGACAAAACTTTGAAAGTCAATATATACAATCCCCCCCAACTAAAAAACCGTAATTACTTACTAATTAATTAATAAAACATTACTAAAAAATAATGTGTTTTCAGGGGCCCACTACTAGTTTCCTATAAAAATACACTATTAAAAATTTTTAAATCTAATGGGTAAAAGGATAAAAATGGAACATGTCCAAAAGGGTTGGGGGTCAGAATTGACCTGAAGTTTCTTTAATAAACAACTTAAAACGGTTTGTTTTTCCAAAATTTAAATTTTTTTTTAAGTTAAATTTGGGGTTGACTGCTATATTCCCCATAAACATCACCTATCGATTTCAAATCTAAGGGGCCATGGATAAAAAGGAAAATGCAAATGGGGTTTTCGGGTCAAATTGACCCGGTTTTTTAATAATTACAAATTAAATGGTTTTTTTTCCAAATTGGTTTTTTGATTTATTTAAGGCATGTTTTGAACATATTATTCCTTCCCCCAATTCCTTTTACCCAAAAAAGAAATTTTTCATTAGGGGGTGGAGTGTCCCCAAAAAAGGGGTTCTTCAAATTTTACTTCGGTTGATTTTAGTAGATTAATTTTGGTTTTTTTCGTCAGAAATGGGTTTGATGAAAATATGTTTTATTTTGCCACACAAAATGTTTAAAAAAAAGACACAATTAAGCAAATATTCCTACTTCCAAATTGCTCTGAGAAACATTAAAAGGGAAGATTTTATTAAAATTTAAAAATTTCCGATTAAAAAAAAAGTCCAAGTGTTGTGCTTATAAATTTTTCTTAATTAAATAATTTGTATTTTTTTAAAAATTTTAAAAGAATTGTTTTCAATTGAAAACCCACACGAACCCAACCCGGGGTTTTTTTAAATAATTTTAAAATAAAACCCCTTTCGTTATTCTGTAAACCTTTTTGCAAACACAAAAAACAAAAAAAATTTAATATAAAAAATATATGAACTTTCTAAACCCCAAATAAAAACCTCAAAAAAATGATCAAGTGTCCCAAACGCACTTATATAAAAAAAATGAATGAAAAAACAGTAAAGCCCAATCCCAAAAAAACTTAAAATTGTAGTTGCATTGTAACAATAATGTAAATTTTAACAACCACAATGAGAAAAAAGATTTCAACCAAACCCAATATAAGTAGTTAACACTATTTTTTGTTAAATACTTACATTAGACAATATTTTTTTGTCCCGGGGTTTGTTTATCAATTGGGAAGTACGGTTTTTTTTTTTAATATTTGGTTATTTTTTTTGGGGAAAAAAAAATCCAAGAATGATGCATTAAAAAATATTTCACAAATAAAGGCTTTTGATTAAAATGGGAATTTTATGGGATCAAGGGTTTGTGTAAAAAGTGTAAGGAATTTAAATGTGTAAAGACAATGATTTGGGAATGGGACAAAAAAACATTGTAAATGGCAAAAACCCCAAAAACCCTTGTAAAAACGAAAAATTTCAAAAACCCCTTGTAAATGGCTAAATTTTACAAATTCTCCATTCTTAAGGCGAAAAGTTAAAATTGCAATTGCCATTTTGAATGGCAAATTTTATGTTTGTATATGGCGCTAATTTGGAATTGCAACTTTCCCGGGTTTTAAAAAGGTTCATCAATCGATAGGTTAATAAACTGAAATGTACAAGGATTCTTTTCAAATGTGCAGAAATTATAAGTTTTGCCATTCAAATGGAAAATTGCAGGATTTGTCTTTTCACCCTTCAAAATGGAATATGTGCATGATTTGTTTTTCGCATTTAGAATGGATATGGCAGAATTTTAAATTTTTCACCATTTACAAAGGCTTTTTTTGCAGGGGTTTTGCCATTTACAAGGTATTTAACAAATTACCCAATCATTTTCTCTTTCACATTTTGAATTCCTTACAATTTCTTACATAAAGCCAGATCCCTAAAAAATTCGCCTTTTGAAAGGCAAAAGCCTTTTTTGTGAAATATTTTTGAATCAGCATTATTTGTGATTTTGTTTCAAAAACGCATTTTTTCTGCATAAAACTCAGGAAATACTTTTATAAAATTTAATGTTAAAATTATTAATAAATTGGGTATTAAGGCTTGCAAAATAGCCACATCATGTCCAAAAAAACTAACAACGTACTAATTCTTTTCATGGAAGATTGATAAACTACAAAAAATGGTACCGCATTGTAAATTGTTGTCGCCACCACCGCCCTCGCACGGGTTTCCTTATATTTATAATAATTTTTTAACACACTTTGAATAATGACTATTTTTTCACTTAGGGGTTTTTTTGTTTTTTCAGAGGTAAAATGTCTGCAGTCATTTTCGGTACGGACATGAATAACAGGTTTTTTAAAAACCAAAAATTGAGCTCAAGACTCGATTTTGATTTCAAAAATTATTTTTATATTTTTACGTAGGGACATTTATCTAAAATCATATTCCCAAAAAAGTTGGAAGTGATTTTTTGAAAAAAACCCAAAAAAACCCCTTTTGGGGATAGGGTTTGGCTTAAACTAAAACCAAACATTTTACTTGTTTTCCCCCCTATAAAAATCATAAAAATTTAAATTTTTTCCCCGAATATTTTTGAAAAAAATCAGTTTAATTTAAAAAACATTTTATAAATATTTAAAAAGGGCAAAAAGCCCTTTTTAGGGTAACTTGTTTTTTAAAAAATAAGGGAACACGTTGATATCCCCCCCGATAGTACAAAAAGTTTAAGATAAATGGCATTTGGGCTTTTCGCCATTTTCCGGGTTTCCCCCGGGTTTTTTTTTTTTTCGATTAAGCCTAGTTTTACTTTTCTTAGTTTAAAAAAAAAAAAGGGTTTTTTCCCTTTTCATTTTTATTTCAAAAACCAAATGTAATTTGTTTACCCCTTTTTTTAAAAAAGTCTTAGTTTTTCGGGTTTTTTAAAAACTTTTTTTCCCCTCATCGCTTAATCCCGGTTTTGGGACCTTAAATATTTTTTTTTAAAAAAAGTTGTTCGAGTCTAGTTAGAAGGGCCCTTAGCTTTTAAGGGGTTTTTAATCCATATTTCCACTAATGCCTCCCCGGGAGATTGTTACTAAGGGTTACTTTTTGATTATCGGTGAGTTTTTTTCTTTATTGAAGAATTAGCTTAAAGGGAAATATTTTTTTGTCTATTTTCCCTCAACAGGGTTTTTGGGGTAGTAAATAAAAACCGCTTGGTCATTTTGGATCTGTTGGGTTGGGAAATTTTTTTAAACTTATAACCCCCTTTAAAATTTTTTTTTTTTTGGGAACTTAAAAAAATTGGGGGGGTTAAAAACCACCGTGGGGTTTTTTTTCCTGGCTTTAAGTTTCTAACCCACGACCCAAAAAGGGGGGGTGTAGGATCACCTGTTTGTGCAACTAAAAATTTTTTTTAAAAAACCCCCGATGGTTATAGGGGTTTTTTTGGTTTTTTTCGGTTAAACAGATTATTTGGGTTTTTGACCGGGCCCCAAAAATTTTACAAACATGTAAAAATGAAAAAGGGATTTTTTTTCTATCCCGATAATTTATGAAAAGTGCCAAGGGCACTTAAAAACCCCCTTTTTTTTTAAAATTTTTAAAAAGTGTCGGTTATTTAAATTTTTTTTGTTTAAAAAAACGTATTTTTTAAAAAAAAAGTTACAGGGGTCGCACGTAATAGGGCCCCCGGGGGTGCTTTGTGGCTAAAGGATTTGCAAGTCCCCTTTTTTTTCCCCAAATTGTTTTAACAAAAAACTTTTTAATTTATTTCGATCCGCCCGGGATCTTTTATTTCAAGCCAGTTTTTTTTCGAATTTTTAAAATTTTGGTTTTTTAAAAATAGTTTTATAAAAACTTTTTGCTGTTTTGTTTGGTTTTATTTTACAACTTTGTCACAAAAAATTTCCCCCCCCGGCCCCCCCCCGGGGTACCCGTGAAAATGGGGGTGACGGTTGGATCAGAGCCAAGTTTATGAATTAAACACTACCCTTTTGTGTTTAACTCGAAAAATAACAATCCAAAACCCTTGATTTCCCAGTTAGGTTTTGACCTAGGATTATCTTGTTTTTTATTTATTATTGTTCATTCTTTTTTAAATTGTTTTTGGGCAGGAAATATGCCCCCCAGACTCGGGGGATTGAGGCGGGGGCAAAGGCCCGAGCGAGGGGCCATCGATAAAGGGGCCCTGATATCAAACCCCAAACCCTCAATGGGGGGATTTCTCCCCTTTGGGGGCCTTTCATCTTTTTAACCCCACGGTACCCAAAAACCCCAACCCCATTTAAACATTCTCCCATTACACCTTCCCCCCCCTTCCCTACCTTCCCATTAACCATGAATTTCTAAATTTCAACCCAATACCTGTGCAATCGCCCCAGAAACTCCTCCCGTCGTTTCACCTTTACCAGGGGGAAAAACTCGGACCCAAATGCCGCCGACAAATCGTAGGGCACCGATCGAGCTGCCCCGTGGGTCCAATTCCTTAGGGGGGACACCTATCGAGGTCCTTGGTTCCAACAACGGGGGGGAAACGATAATTCTACAACACCCCCTCCCCAAAACACCCCCCCCTATCATGCCCTTACCAACCCCAACGAGGGAAAAAACAATGGTGGAAAAAATCAACCACCACCGAATAAAACATAAGCGCCCAAGGGGATGGTCTCATGGCGCAAAAAAAGGGGGGAAAGTTTTTAAAAAAAAACGCCCAGTGTTTTTTTAAACCCTTGCATTCAACTTAAATCTTGGTCCATCAAGCCCAAAAAAAAGTAAAAATTTTTTTTATTTCCCAAATTGGTTTTTTTGATAAATTTTTTTTTTTATGTTTTGTTTTCGTTTTTTCCGGTTTTTGGTTTTCTTTGGATTGAAATTAGCATTTTGGGGGTCAAAGGGTTTTTTTTTTCCTTTCCCCCCCAATTTTTCCCCCCCTTTTAAAATTTAAAAATATACATTTTGATCCCCAACTTTTAAAATTTTTGGAATAAATTTGATTCGTTCGTTTTACACCCAATGATCATTTTGGTGCTAAAATTATTTTTTTATTTTATATTTTCCAATTTATGACGTTTATTGCTTTTGCATTTTATGCCCCTGCCCCGCAAAAGGGGGGCATAAACTATTTTAAAATAATTCCTCATTTTTTTTTAAAACAAAATTTAACGTTTATTTTTTTTTTAATTTTTTTTTAAAAAAATGTTATGTAATAAAAAGGCATTTTTTTTTAAAAAACAAAAAAAAGTTTTTTATTTTTAAAAAAGGAAATTTTGTCTGTCCTTTTGAGGTGGGATAAGGTTGGGGTCATTGGGCATAGTTCGATTCCCAAGGGGGTTTTTTTTAAATTTTTTTGATTTTTTTTGAATTGGTGTACGCATTTACCTTTGGGTGGATATGATCGGGTAGTTCTGCCGGACGAAGAAATAAAAGGGGCTCAGGGTAAAAATTTGTGTTAAAAAAAAAAAAAAAATTTCTGTGCTAAATTGGTTGTTGATTTTAATTTTAATATTATCGTATAAACCTCCTTTAGTGACAAAAGTGTGAAAAATAGTGACTACAAAACAAAATTTAAATTGACAAACTTCCAACTGAAAAATTTTTTTTTTAATTTTTCGCTTTTTAGTTTTATTTTTAGTTATGTAAAAAACTTAAAACCAAAAAAATTAAAATTTTTTTCATTTTGCATCAATAAACCAAAAAATAAAAAAAGTCCAAGATAAAATAAAAAACAATCTTAATTTAATTTTTGCAAAAGGACAGAAATAAAAACCTAAAAAAGGGAAAACTAATTATTTATTTTTTTTGCGGATTAATTTAAAAGGATCCAAATCACTCTTTTTTTTTTTGGCCAAAGATTCTTGAAAAAATTGAAAAATGGGGGAAAAAAAAACCCCCCCGTAGGCTTTTTACAAATAGGAAAAATAATTTTAATTTAAAAACAAACCAATTACAATTTAGTTAGATTTTAAATTTTCCTAAACAAAAATTAAAACATTTTTAAAAAAAGTTTCAGGAAGAAGGGCTTTCAAATTTTTCCTTTTCGAAAAATATTGGTTCTAAGTTTCGTAAAAAAAAATATAGGGCACAAAGGGCCTTAATGAAAACTTTTTAGGAAACCCGGGTTTTGGGGGTTTAAAAGTTTTGGTCAAAAAAATTTTACAAAAATAAAAGGGGGTTGCAGGTGTAAAAATTTTAAAAACGGTTTTTATCAAAAGGGGTTTTGGTCAAAAAATTTTCATGGAAAAAGGGACCTGCGGTGTAAATTTACCAGAAGGGGGTTTTGGGCAAAAAGGTTTACTGGACCAAGAACTTTTCGATGTAAATTTTGACCCAAGGGGTTTTTGGGAAACAAAAATGGGAACAAAGTTTCACAGCAGACCCCGATAAGCAAATTTTGATTTTTTAAAGATAAAGCCTCCAAGAAAAGGGTTTAAAAGTAAATTGCTAAAAAAACCCCCCCCAAATTTAAAAAAAACTAACTTAATTTTAAAGGTTTTTGGGGTACATATAAAACTTTTTCCCGCCCATCATATGGCCTTTTTTTAATTACTTAATTGTATATTTTAATTTATAAAATGGCCCATAGGCCCAATAGAGTATGTATCAGTAAAAAATAAAAAAAAAAATTTTTGATACGAATATAGTTTCAGAACAAGTTCCTCAAACATGCTCCACTGGTCCTATCATTTTCTGCAAAAGAGGGGAGATTTACCCTCTTTTATACTATATTACATAGTACAGAACTTATAACAGCTTATTACGCACAAAATCATGTAAGCCCAACCCACCTTCAGGTGATATTATCCGGTTTTTCCAGAAAAAAAAATATTGTTTTTAAGACTTCATTATGAGGTTAAAAAACTGGGCAAGGTGAGTGGGTTGAGTAACCAATCGAAAATGGTTTGGGTTAAAACAGGATTTGATGTCAGCCATAAGACTATACGGTGTTGGGCTTGGAAATGGTTTGGAAACCCCCCACGCTTGGAACACCGCCCATGGGGTCGTGTGTGAGGTGGGTGGGGATTCTCCATGGTGATGTTGGTTGATGACGTGTAGGTTGGTGGTTGGTTGTGAATATTAGTTAAATCTTTTATTGGTTAATTTTTCTTTTTTAACGTCCTCTTTTAAACTCCTTCCATCCCGTGCTTTTTTTGGGCCTGTCCTCTCTATTGACGTGGCAGCCACGTGTCGCTTCACACATTCGCTTCAGGTCCCTGGTGACAACCAATGAACCAAACCCATTTTTTTACACTTCATTGTTCACAAAAAAAACTTCAAAGGTAATTACAAAATCTATATTAGTAAAGAGTTAGGAAGTTGAAAGCATTTAAACACACTTTGGCGACTATCGGCCTATTCCACCTTTCACCCCGTCTCTTGTTTACCCATCTTTTTTTTTTTTTTTTTTTTTCTGTTGTTTAATTTTACCCATTTCATTAGTTAGATATAGAAGATTACCAAATTGATCCACTTTTAGCTAAATGGTTTAAAATTGCTTTCTCTAGCAGCAAATCAATTAAAAGAAATTGCAAATATGATTGTGAAAAAACAATTATGGTTTGATGTAAACATGACACCTTTTTTTTATAATGAAAACAATTACCTTATCAACTGTATTGCCAACAAGCATCTTTATGCAATCTTTATCAGGTAAATTTGTGAATGGTTTACTTCGTGTTACGTCATAAACTATAATCGTTTGTCAAAGAAATAATCAATGATACAGTTAGTGACTCAAATGCATATAAGTTTTACAGAAATGAAGCACCGCCAAAAAGGTCAGACATTATACATAATAACAATAACAATTGGCTAGTTGATGGTCGGTATGGTGGTGGTGGATCTTCCGACAGAAAATTGCGGCGGGGTAAGAGGCCGCGGAAGAGGTGAAACTGTCATGGTTTATGACATTGGAATTAAATCAAAACAACTAAAGGATAAAAATAAGAGATATTAAAGGTTTTATACCCATTATAACTCATTGTGCTCCTCTATAAGCTTGGGTGGTATTGTAACACTCGTCCCATTTATACCTAATATTTTAAGTATTCCACTAATTAGGACCTAGATATTTTTTCTTTTAAATCACTTACGAGTCTGGGTTAGACGAACTGATAACACAGTTTATTACACATAATTTATTGGTTTAAAAACACTAAGATTATAAAAACTCGAAAGCTTTGACGTATATGATCATGCTTCAACCTTCCCACAAAAGTTACTAAGGAGATGGCGGTTTAATAGTATTCGGTTCTTCGCGTACTTGGTCGTCCGGTTCTCGCCTTTGTGAAAGCCTATCATAACCACTAAAAACAATCAGTTTTTAAGTTAAAAGGTCAAACATGTTTAAAATAACAAAGATATTAATCTCGCTGAAACAGGGTGCCCCCATTCGTCGTGGAGGGGCAACCTAGTCCCTTCGTGGGGCACGAAGGGACAAGTTTTGACTAATTGTTTTATCAGGCTACCTCAAGCGTCATGCAGAGACCTGATCTCTCCCTTGCGTGGCGCGAGAGACATTTTTCCAAAGAGTTGCCCGCATGAGCTGTCTTCTCCCACACTTAACAATTTTTTTTTGATTTTTTTCTCGTTTATACCCAAAATGATCCAAACCCAATTTTATTTCACTTGGGACTTTTCCCATCAAATATTAGATCCGTGATCCATTACCCGGACCCGGATTCTTAAATTTCACTTCCCTTGTTCGGTTCGGTGTTTTTACCCAATCCGACCCGTTAAGAGGCATTGAGCATTAACCTCAATGTTTCCATTTCTTTTTCTTTATTTTTATTCTTATTTTCTTTTATTTTTTTTCAACTACAATTATAGACAAATATCACAATTCTTTCGATTTGAATCATTACCAACCGACCCGCTAAGAAGGCATTGAGCTTTCTAGCTAAACCTTCTATACTTCTTATCATTGATTACCCAATTAACCTCCAACCATAACCGAAATTTTGGTTGGTTTCATTGGACAATGCCTTAGCATTCCAAAGCTTTATTTCGGTTGGGCATCCTACCCAAACCCATTTATCCGAAGCTATTTTAGTCGAATTTATTTTATTTCCAAACTGTAAGACTTTTATAAGTTTAAATGAAAACTCACGGACCTGTTTAGCTCGTTATCCCATTAAGATTAGTTATGTCACTAAGGACATAAAGATTTCCAATGGCCTTGTATATTAAAACCCATAATCCATATCTCACATCATAGACATACTCTTGGCTCAAATGACTAATTTACCTAATTACAGGAAATAACACACTTGAGGCGAACTATTATCCAATTAGACCCAACCATCTTTAGCCGGGCTAAAGCCCTTACTGAAGGTATAACCCATTACGCATACCTGGCAAGGTCAAGGCAATGACCCGATATCAATACCTTGTGATTCTCTTTGCTAATTCATGGCAATGCATGCTTGTAAATCATGCTTACCGATAAGTATGGAACTTAACAAGACAAAGTGTTACATACTGAGTTCAAATAAGGATTATTACTAAAATATAATTCGTTGTAGTTTTATCCATTTTCACCCATTTCATGGTTTACGCACCATGGGGTCAAGTCTTAACAAACTCTCATTTTTCACCAATATTAGTTCCTCATAATTTTATCCATTTTGACCAATTTCATAGTTTACACCATGGGTCTTGTCTTAACAAACTCTTATTTATCATCAATATCCGTTCCTCATAATTTTATCCATTTTGACATGTTTCATGGTTTACATTGTCACACCCCAACCGACGGCGGAATCATCGGGGGCGCGGCACTAAGCGTTTCAGATTGTTTGAGAGAATCCATAACGACAATTTTAAATGACAATATTTAAGCGTCAATTTCCCATACAATCAACATAAAATCATCCATAATCATTACAAATTCAAATATTCTCAAACAATTCAAAAGTCGATTACTAATTCATTACAAGTTTCTAAAGCATAATTCCTAAGTCCAGTTGCAGCGATAACATCCTCAACCTGTTACATACGTTAAAATACAAGTCAATACAATAAAGTAAAGGTGAGCATACAGGTTTAGTAGCTATAATAATAGCGATAAGCGTTTACGTATAACCAGCATGTACACGTAGAGAATGAATCTAAGTAAGCTAACAATAATGATACAAGCTAACCAACACGACTGCGGTGTGAGAATATGCCGCGATACGTGTTCACAACAGTAAAACCACGCATGTAAAGTGATTATGCGATACTTAACAACCCCCGAACCAATCGGGTGCTGAGTCCAAACTATAGTACTATCGTTGCTAAGGGTGGTCTACAAGTCCACATTATTCACACATAGCAAACAAACATTCAGCGATTCACATATAACATGCGAGAGCGGTTAGCGTTAATAGAGTTTAGCGTAGTGTGTAGGTGTTTTGATATAGAGACGTATGTAACACCCAAAGTGCGTTAAAGTGAAAAAGGGTTCAAGTTATACTCACAGTCGGTGCTCAACGAAGAAACACGAATTGCTGTGGATTGAAGGGAGAGCCGGTTCAGCCTGTAAACGCGAACAGAAGTGCATCAGTCTTCCGAAGTGCTGAAACGGTCGAAGTATGGAGGGGCAGTGAACAAGTTCGGGCGAAGTTGTACCAAATCCCTTGGATTGGTACAAGTTCGGGTGAACTTGACATGTTTGTCTTACAGTTTGTACAAGTTTTGGGTGGACTGTCTGGCTTCCTTGGAAACTGTACAAGTTCGGCCGAACTTGACTGATTTTCTTGAAATTTGAATAAGTTCGGGCGATGTTGGTCATCAAACTGGTGACAACTTCGAGCGAACTTGCTCTTTTTGGAGCGAACTAGACTGTTTTGGTCACCAAATTGTGCGTTTTCGCGTCGTTTGCTGAGGAAATCGAGTGTCCATCCCTCCAACCTTGAGCTACTAAATAAAACATAGGCTGGAGAGGTCTTTTGGAGCGAGTTTTAGCCACTTTACAGGAACTCGGGCTTGTAACACCTCGCTTTTTGCAGCTTTCCTTTTTTAGCAAGATTGTATCGTAATTCTATTTTTAGGAAACTTGTTTCCCTTGTAATCGTATCTCGTTTTCAAATTATTGTAAATCCGAGACTTTGATCGTAATAAAATGAATCTTTTATACATTGTTTATACATGTCTATAAATTAATACGTGCATTCGGTTGATACATGATTCATACTTCGCTTAAACGTAAGCTTAACTCGTAAACATTGATCGTATTCGTAATTCTCAAATCTCGATACATTCAAATACTTGGTTATTCGATTTTAAGATTAAGTTATATGTTTTCACTTGATTATACCTAACCATTAAATCAAACATAGTTGTTACTTTTGATATGTCACCTACATGTATTTTTATCACACATTTTGGCACTTTAAAATATGTTTAATATGCACTTTAGACCTTGATAACCCATGAATAATACACCAAACATCATGTAACATCTTATTTATATAAAGTGCATCTCAAATACACCTTTTATCACATTTAAACAACAAAAAAAAGAATATAAAGGCTGAAAACCAGCCTTGCAATCAACCCTTGTTTGGGTATGTTTTTGGGATTGTTTCAAGTCTAATGACCCACTAATTCTATTCAAAACCCAACCCACTTAAACCCTAATCCTTTTCCTATAATTACCTCTTATATTCCAGCCATTTTTCCACTTTACAAAGCCTCCAAACCTCCCAAAACAAAGGTCCTAGCATAAGTGATGTTCCAGTCGTTTGTGAGTTTCCTTTTGTTTTCCCTGAGGATATTCCTGGTCCTCCGCCTCCTCGAGCTGTTGATTTTCATATTGATCTTATCACTGGCGCAACTCTGTTGCAAAAGCTCCCTACCGTCTAGCACCTCGGAGATGCAAGAACTATCAAGCCAACTTCAAGAGCTTCTTGATAAAGGCTTTATACGCCTACTACTTCCCCTTGGGGCGCTCCCGTTCTCTTCGTAGAAAAGAAAGATGGATCATTTCGCATGTGTATTGACTATCGTGATCTCAATAAGCTTACAGTAAAAAACCGATACCCACTTCCTCGTATTGACGATCTCTTCGATCAATTGCAAGGCGCGAAGTGCTTTTCAAAGATTGATCTCCGTTCTGGCTATCATCAACTTCAGGTTTCCGAGGAAGATGTACCCAAAACCGCCTTTCGCACACGTTATGGACACTACGAGTTCGTGGTCATGCCTTTTGGTTTGACCAACGCACCTACAGTGTTTATGGATCTCATGAACCGCGTGTGTAAGCCTTTTCTCGATCAGTTCGTTATTGTATTCATCGACGATATCCTAATCTACTCCAAGACGAAAGAAGAACATGGATGACATTTGCGTCTCATTCTTCAGCTTTTGCAAACACGAACGTATTTACGCCAAATTCTCCAAATGTGAAGTCTGGCCACCGTCAATGAACTCGGTATTCATGTTGGCCCTGCAAAGATAGAAGCTGTGAAGAATTGGATTGCACCTAAGTCGCCCTCTGAAATTCGTTCGTCTCTTGTCCTAGCTGGGTATTATCACCGTTTCATCTCGAACTTTTCTAAGATTGTCGTTCCTTTGACTTCGTTGACTCAAAAAGATAAACCTTTTGTTTGGGGGTCCCGAACAATAGGAATCTTTCCAAACGCTCAAGGACATGCTTTGTAATGCTCCTATCCCCACTCTCCCCTATGGGAATGATGATTTCGTCGTGTATTGCGATGCCTCTAACCAGGGGTCTTGGTTGTGTACTCATGCAACGAGACAAAGTAATCGCTTATGCGTCGAGACAACTCAAAATTCATGAGAAAAACTATACTACTCACGACCTTGAACTTGGTGCAATTGTCTTTGCATTAAAGATTTGGAGACACTACCTTTATGGTACAAAGTGTACGGTCTTCACCGACCATAAGAGCCTCCAACATATCTTTGATCAAAAGGAACTCAACATGCGTCAACGTCGTTGGGTAGAATTGTTAAACGACTACGACTATGATATTCGCTACCACCCTGGCAAAGCGAATTTCGTGGCCGGTGCACTTAGTCGTAAAACTCATGTTAAGAGTGTTCGTTGCTACCAAATCGTGGGAAAACTCAACGAGTTGATTCAACAAGCACAATTTACCATCATTAACGAGGGTAACCTCGATTGTGAATTGAATTGTGGAGTCAAAAACCCGCTTGAAGCTAAACCTGATGGTATTCTTTACTACCATAATCGTATTTGGATTCCCGATCATCTCAATCTTCGGACTACTTTGATGGATGAAGCCCACAAATCCCGATACTCTGTCTATCCGGAGCTGATAAGATGTACCACGATTTGCGTTCATCCTATTGGTGGCCAGGGATGAAACGTGATATCGCTCTTTACGTATCAAAATGCCTTACGTGTTCCAAAGTCAAGGCAGAACATCAACGTCCCTCTGGTTTGCTCGAACAACTAGAAATTCCTGTCCGGAAATGGGAGAGCATAGCCATGGATTTAATCACAAAATTGCCTCGTACTTCGTCTGGTCATGACAGCATTTGGGTTATCATCGATCGTTGTGACCAAATCGGTGCATTTCCTCGCCTTTCATGAAGATTATAAAGTCGAGAAATTGGCTCGTATCTACACGGATGAAATCATTAGCCGTCATGGTACTCCTCTTGATATTATCTCGGATCGCGATGCTCGTTTCACCTCTCGCCTTTGGCAAACTTTTCAATCCGCCCTTGGCACTCAGCTTAATCTTAGCACCGCTTTTCATCCTCAGTCTGATGGTCAAACCGAGCGTACTATCCAACCTTGGAGGATATGCTTCGGTCATGCGTAATCGATTTTGGCGGCAATTGGGATTCGCACTTACCATTGGTTGAATTCTCGTACAACAATAGTTATCATGCTAGTATTCAAATGGCTCCATTTGAAGCATTGTATGGTCGTAAGTGCCGTTCGCCTATTTGTTGGCACGAGATTGGAGAAGTACAAATCACCGGTTCCGAGCTAATACAAGAGACAACGGACAAGAGCTTACAAATACGTGATAATCTCCTCAAAGCACGAAGCCGACAAAAGAGCTACGCTGACAAAAGATGCAAGCCCTTGGAATTTAATGTGGGTGATCATGTACTTCTCAAGGTATCCCCTTGGAAAGGCGATGTCCGTTTTGGTAAGAAAGGCAAACTCGCTCCTCGCTACGTAGGTCCTTTCAAGATCTTGGAAAGGATTGGCAAGGTAGCATATCGACTGGACCTACCTCAAACGCTCAACAATGTTCATCCCGTTTTTCATGTTTCAAATCTCAAGAAAAGTCTAGCCGAAGAAGGACTTCAAGTTCCACTCGAAGATCTTCAAATCAATGAGACGTTGCATTTTGTGTAAAAACCGGTCGAAATCATGGACCGAGGAGTCAAGCAGCTACGACGCAGTCGGATCCCTATCGTAAAAGTTCGTTGGGAAGGGAAACATGGCGCCGATTTACTTGGGAACTAGAGAGTGATATGAAGACTAAGTATCCGCGTCTCTTCGTTGCATCTTCCTAATTTTGGGAAGAAATTTCCTAAAGGAGTGGAGAGTGTAACGCCTCGCTTTTCGCAGCTTTCCTTTTTTTAGCAAGATCGTATCGTAATTCTATTTTTAGGAAACTTGTTTCCCTTGTAATCGTATCTCGTTTTCAAATCATTGTAAATCCGAGACTCTGATCATAATAAAATGAATCTTTTATACATTGTTTATACATGTCTATAAATTAATACGTGCATTCGGTTGATACATGATTCATAATTCGCTTAAACGTAAGTTTAACTTGTAAACATTGATCGTGTATTCGTAATTCTCAAATCTCCATACATTCAAATACTTGGTTATTCGATTTTAAGATTAAGTTATATGTTTTCACTTGATTATACCTAACCATAAATCAAACATACTTGTTACTTTTGATATGTCACCTACATGTATTTTTATCACACATTTTGGCACTTTAAAACATGTTTAATATGAACTTTAGACCTTGATAACCCATGAATAATACACCAAACATCATGTAACATCTTATTTATAAGTGCATCTCAAATACACCTTTTATTACATTTAAACAACAAAAAAAAGAATATAAAGGCTGAAAATCAGCCTTGCAATCAACCCTTGTTTAGGTATGTTTTTGGGATTGTTTCAAGTCTAATGACCCACTAATTCTATTCAAAACCCAACCCACTTAAACCCTAATCCTTTCCCTATAATTACCTCTTATATTCCAGCCATTTTTCCACTTTACAAAGCCTCCAAGCCTCCCAAAACACTCCAAGTTCGTAGCTGAATCCAATTTTCGGGCAGATTTGTACCTCTACACTAAAGTGAGCATAACAAACTCAATACTCAATGAAATTGCCCCATTCTTTATCCTACATGCTTGGTTTTCCTTTGGGCATGATTCCATGGTCTCTCTGTGGAGAATTCAGACCTGGAAGTTCCCCGAAAAGGGCTCCAAACTTTCTGTTTTAATCAAAACTCTTTCAAAACTCATGTTTTCATCAAACAACCTTGTGTTCTTGGGCTCCAAATCAAAGTTATGATTAGTGAGACTAACCAAGGTTGTTAAACATGTAAATAATAGTGTTTTTAACACTCTAAACTTTCTGTTTTAGAAGATCTTTAAGCTCACAAGTGATGCCAAGTCAAGAACTTGTTGAAGGTGTGACTACAAGGTTAGCTTGGGCTATCCTAACTCTAAGTTCACACATCACTTGATGTTTTTCATCGTTATCCTAAGTAGTTTGCTAGCTCTAAAGTGTCACAACCCCGTCTAGCCGTCAACGTGTGTCGATGTGTGCTCCCCGGGTTGTAGTTCACTTGGCTATTTGGTATAGTGGTGACACACCCTACATTCTTGTCATTTACATTCTTGTTCATATTATTATTATTATTTTTTAATCTTGTTCTAAGACCCTCCTTGTTGTCTATGACAACTCGTGTAGTGGTGAACCATATAACGAGGTTAAATGGATGTTCATCATCCTACCTCCATGCTTGACTTACTTGAATACTTAGAGGTACCAAAGTGGATGGTTCATCCTCCCACCTCCTACATGATCTTACTACTATGTATATACTATGGACTATAATATAATTCTAAAACCAAAACCTTGATAATGACTAAATAATAACCTATCAAGTTATTAAGTTTATCACTAAAGTACGTAGTTCCTTGTCACGATTCTAATAGGTCTCGAACCTATGAAACCATATAAACCCCTTTTCGGGTTGTCATAGTGTCAAGAACAAGTGCTATGTCTTAGTGAATATTTTCATACATAATACTTTAATTCTCCTTTCCGTAATCTCGCTCGAATACTCCAAATCTACGGTTACACTCCTAACTAATACCTATGTTCTTCTTGTAGAAGGACAAGGTGCCAAACTCTAATCAACACAACAAGCTCCCAGAATTAATTAAGTGGAACACTGAGCAAAACCGTAAGTACACTCGACGCATTTACCGTTTTAATCACTTTTGGGTTGTAACATGTTTACCTATCAAAATACACATATCACAAACTCATGCTTTACATGCTCAATCCTTGTACATGAATACTTGTTATGCCTAGATACATGCTTGATTATACATGCTTGATCATTAACTTAGCTAGCCCAACTTATCATATATAGCGCTATAGGAGTAGCACGCCGCCCGTCGGGGTTATGTTAAGATTCTCATTCTCATTTTAGTCTTGTCACTTTTGTGGCAAGGGAAGCTCGATCTCGTTAAAACTTTTGTGGAAACTCGGGGTTTGATCTAGTATTGCATGATTAGTATGAACTTTGCTTACAATTACCATGTGGATTCGAGTTACACTTTTATACTTACGCTATGTATCATCAAACTTGTGTACTCGCCTTTGCTTTTGCATTGAACTCGTTTTTTAACATGTTACAGGTTGATGAAGATTTTGCCATGAAATTGGAGTAGTGATGATGCTCTAGAATACACATTTAGACGTTAGGCTAAAATGTCGTATTATTTGTTGTTATGCTTATGTTGTACTCGTCTTTAAATTTCTAAATTGTTGTAATTGACTTAATGATGTAATTTGACAATGTTATCGTTGAATGAATGAAATATGGGTTTTGTTTAAATATTGTCGCTAATAGCGTTATGAAGTCTCTTGCAATCCCGTT
>CAMTDV010000347.1:0-28683 GCA_947069175.1 Scalesia atractyloides
ACCGTTATAACCGGTTCCTGATAAAAATGTTACCGTTGGGAACCGGTTCCTGTTCGTCGAAATCGGTTTTTTTATATAAACCCCTCCCTACTTACCATCATCAACTTACAAACTCACCATCATCAACTTACAAACTCAATCATCTTCTCAAAAATCTTGCAAAATACCTATGGCAAGCAACGAACAAGTTGTTACTGTCTTAGAGACGAAAAGAAACCCAGCTATATGGAAGAATTTTGATCTCTGTTTAATGTCCGACAGCCACGAGATGGCTAGATGCAAAGCTTGCGGAAAATTTATGAAGGCCGCAGCCAACTCAACCCTTAAGAAACACACTGAGCGGCATTGCCCAGTGACGAAGGCAAAGAAAAATGAGACGGGAGAAGGTTCCGGCACCGGTTCTTCAAATGTTTGATGTAACCCGTTTGGTTTGGTGTTTTAATAAAGTTTGTGTAATGTTTCTTTCTATTGTGTTTGTTATTTTTGTGTTTCTTTCTATCGTTAGTCTCCACTTTTTCGGCTATAACCGGTTCCAAAGGTAACATTTTAACGGTATAACCGGTTCCTTCTAGAACTGCATTTTCGGGTACTGATGGAACCGGGTACTAGTGAAACCGGGTACGGGTAGGAACCGGGTACGGGTAGGAACCGGTTACTACCCGATTCAAATGGTAAAATTGTGGAACCGGGTTGGAACCAACGGGTATTTTGAACCCGAAACCGGTTCTACTTAATGTCGGGTAGGAACTGGAACCGGTTCCAGTTCGGTTCTACCGGTTCGGGTTCGGAACCGGTTTTTATGCCCATCTCTAATATAAAGAACTCAAGAAGCACTAGCATATATATATATATATATATATGTCTTTTCTACACTTATAAAATTCATATTTTAATTAGGTTCCACGAATACCTTTAAAATCTTTTATAGGTTGATTTCAACTACCTATATAAAATGATAATTTAGGATAACGGCACAACGGGATGACAGTTTAATAAAAATGGTGTTCATCTTTTAAATTACTATTGAAAAATATTAAGTCTTAGTAATATAAAATAAACTGAAACTAAAATTATTAAAGTGAACAGAAAATTTTAATATAATTCAAATAACTAAACTGAAAAGTGAACTAGTTAAAAGTCATCAGTCCATCTATGGTTCTAATTGAAATGAGTTTCAGTACGTAACAAGCATTATAAGGCTTGAAAAGTAAGACATTCCTAAATAATGTCTAGAAAGAAGAAAAAACTAAAAAGTAATGAATGAATCTCGGTTATTTATACAGATATAATCGTAGTAACATATGAAACCATGCGTAATGGTTAATGTCTCTAAATTGGCATTTTTCGTCACCTCAATATCATAATGCCCCTTAAAAATGTTACAACTTTTTTTAAGGGGCATTATGATATTGAGGTGACGAAAAATGCCAATTTAGAGACATTAACCATTACGCATGGTTTCATATGTTACTACGATTATATCTGTATAAATAACCGAGAAGAGAACCAACCATTTTTATGTTTAGAAACTATTGTTATAGAAAACCCACTAAATCCAGAAAAAAAAAATCTATTGTGGAAATCGAACCAGGACCTAATAGTCTCTAAGCCTTACCCGTCCCTAAAATGCTACTAGACTATAATCCCATAACCAATTAATAACCAAATTAACCAAACCATTTGCAACTGAACCGAATCAACTATAAAATCTAAAAGATCAATTTCATATTCAATATTTAACCAATACTAAACCGAATCAAGCATTGTTCCCCAAGTAAGAAATTGTAACTTAATTGTATAAATACAAAATCTTATTAAAAATATATAAACGGATTTACATACAGTTAAACTCTAATTAACCGTTCTTAATCAAACAATTTATAAAACCTGCTTAAAATAATTACAAAACTAATTAAACTCTTCCTGTACATAACAACAAGATCCACTCAATCAAACCTATGAGCATTCTCTTAACACTTGTGGAAACCGGCTTCCATATAGACGATACTCATCACAATGATTGCCTTCATCAAAATTCTGTGAATAGCTTACAGCATCGTACCTGAATACCACCGGCTTCGATGACCCGTAAATGCTCTTCTTACTCTCTTCAACAACCTTCTTCATGAGCTTCTTCCACCGCCTGCTGCCACCACCAGTGCCGCTCTTTATGAGTGTGTATTCCTCGTGGACGGGGACGCATGACGGCGACATGCATCCGACGAGGTATGATGGTCTCCGGTGAGTAGTTGTGGTGGTGTTGAAGTCAGTTGTAGTGGCCATTTGTTTCATGAGAGATATGGTTTGGTTTGGTTAGGGTGATAGTAATGTATGCAAATTGGAAAAGATAACGAGAAGATTTTATGGTTGGTTTTGGGGTAGTTTGGTCATTTTGTTAAATGTGTGGGAGAGTGTTGTCGTGTACCAATAGCGTGTGAGGGGCGTGTATTTCTATTTTTGTTAGGATTATTATCTTTTATGATGTTATATAAGACAATTTTATCATAACTTAAGTCTTCTTATGATTTAGTGACTTTTTGAAAAAAGAGTTTTTTTAAAATTGTTTGTGTACAATAAGGTGAAAATCAGCTTTTTAGGTATTAAAGGGATAAATGAAAAAAGTTACTTTGCGGTGACTTTTTCAAAAAGTAGATAAGGAGATTAAAAAATTAATATGGAAAAATTGAAAAGCTCATATCCAAACATGTCCTTCTAAGGTTGGAAACGTATAAAAATTTGTATCTTTTGAGTGTTGATGTAATACTAGCTTAGTCTCTTTCTCTTGTTAAGTCAATAAAGCATTTCGCTAAAATATATTATTCAACTAAATTAGATACTCGTATATTATTTTTTTTAAACGGTAAATTTAGATTACCGATGGACACTGGAGTATTATCGTGCCATGAGCGGAACCACCCCGATCATATCCATTTTCACTAAGCAACAATGCATATACGAATTCAGGAGTAAACCCAATAAATCTGAAAAAACCCCTTGTGAGAATTGAATCCATGACTTAATGGTCATAACTCTTATCCCACTACCAAGATGCTTCTAGGCTATAATGTCATGGGCACTATATTATATAGGTTGAACAAATGAAAGATCAAATAGTTAGTATTAAAGATTTAGGAATTATAAAACAATAACTTAAGATAAGAGATATGATATGATTGTAATTTCGAACAAGTAGACATTCATAGGTTGAATAAATGAAAGATCAAATAGCCTTTTTTTTTGAACGACGAATGTCTTTTAATGCTTGCCGTATGTAAGATTTGAACCTAAGACCTTTCTCTCTCAAACTCAGGTTGTTTAAAAACTTCACATTTGCCAACGGGTCACCACCCTATTTACGAAAGATCAAATAGTTAGCAATAAAGATTTAGAAATTATAAAACAATAATTTAAAATAAGATATGATTGAAATTTCGAATAAGTAAACAGTTTAAGTAATAAAACAATAATATTGAAAATGAAAAAGGAAGAAATAAGATAATTGGGGAAATAAATCTTGAGATCAAAAAATTATAATACTTGACACAACTGGTACTTATTTAGTTAAAATCGATTTATGCATTAAAGATGGACTTGCTTATTGCCATATTGTTAAAAGGATATTTGACAAATAAATATATTAGGCAACAACAAGGGGCACTTCACTAACAAATTCCAGTCAAATAAGTTTTGAATCAAAAGTTCAGTTCAAACTAAAAAAAAGGACTAAATCACCATAATAGTAAAAAGTATAACTAATAAAAAGGACTGAATCACCATAATAGTAAAAAGTATAACTTCATTTCTATTGATTATATTTGTGAAGCATATATTGATAAATCATCATAATAGTAAAAAGTATAACTACATGTCTATTGATTATATTTGTGAAGTATATATTGATAAATGCAAAATATAAAACCATTTTGAATATACATTTTATTTGCAATTTCAAAAGAAGTTTTAAAGGCAAGAAAGGAGTATTATTGCTTAGCATAAATGGAAGGTAGTACAACATAGCACTATGGGAGTAAGTGGATGAAGAGGGACAACATGAGTGAAGAAAAGAACCATGTGAGAGTTTGGTACAACCACCTAGTTATAATAAAACAATAATCCAAATTACATTTAATTGAAAATATAAAATCAAATATAATTTTTACCCATAAGTGGAACATGAATTAAACGGATATTAAGACACTATTGATTACAAACGTAACATATTTTGAAAAGGCAAAGCTAAAATATCATCTATGAGGAAAGAAAAAAGAAAAAATTGACTCGGAATGAGAAAGAAACAAAACCAACTATAACTTTAACCAACGTGTACCAAACCCACCCATTTCTAACCGTATTCTTTGTCATCCATGGACCCCACACTGTTATTTGCGTTACATTTGTTGGCTTGTTCAATATTGTTGATGTTTTGATTGTTTTCATGTTTTGTACCACACTAAATAAATTGGACCACATTGTAATACATCAAAAGAAGAGACATTCGGTGATAGTTAAATTAAGTAGATGGATAAGACGTGATTTAACATAACGCCTTGTTACATTATAGTCGTGTAGACTGTGAGATTTAACTAATCAGTTTGTAACTATCATGTTGTGTTTTAACTAATAACTAAATAAAAGAACGTGCAGCGGCTAATGCCCCCTCTAGTGGTGCTCCCCTTTAACGTCTAGGTGGCGCTAAGCCACAACGTCTCGTCTAATATCTTTTGTTTCTAAAACTTTGTATGTCATTTTAGCCGATACGAAATTACTAATTTGGTGTTATAATTTGAAAAGTTAGGTAAATCATTCATATTACTAAAATTTATTGTGTATAAGGTTCTTTTAAGTAAACTTTTGTCTAAAATAAACATTAGAATCTCTCATGTGTGTTGCACATAAATAAAATTTGATCATTTTCGCTTCAAGTCTACTTTCGAGCCTATCATGTATCCTTTCATAATTATAGATCTCTTTCTTTACCTTTTTCTCTCTCTAGTCTTAGAAACATAGCTTTGGCTGATCGGTAGAACCTCATGTGATCACGATGTTCTCTCATCAAATAGGTGATGAAATACACTTTCAATGTTGGTAAAAAATGTGCTTGTATAGTTGTATTATATACTAGGGTAGTACGTAGGGTGTAAAGTAGACAACTAACAATCACAGATAAATGTACGTATAAGTTAACGAGTAAAAGAAGCATGCAACACAACGCGTTGTGTTCACAACTAAAAGCATTTTGTTCTTTGACAAAGTGTAAAAGCAATCACAGCATATACGTTGATGATAAATTGGGTTAGATGATAAACACAATACAAAAGACGTTGGTGATGTATTGGATTAGATATTATGTCCAATGCATAATATAAACAAAAATATCTTTTTAATTGATTTTCAATACTTTACGTGGTCAAGTGATCAACCATTTGAGATACTCGATAAAATAAATATTTGTTTTCACGTGTTCAAATAATGAGACATGTCAAGATGTATTTTCTAAAATAAATACTTGAAGGTAGTCATATATGTGATATTGTGGTAGCAACAACTACACCTAAACTAAGGGTTGTTCATAATTTCTTTTGTTTATTTAGGGATATTTTTATCATTTATTATATGTATTTTTATTATTATATATATGAAAAATCAAATTATTTATGTGTAATAACTAATTTACATATGTGTAAAGGACCAATTTAAGTATTTGTAATTATAAAATTACATATGAAAAAATAATAAAACTACTCTTAACACACGTGGAACCATTATAAATGATAAAAAAAATACCCTTAAACAAGGTTAAACATAAAAATATATGTTAGGTTATCATCTGGAATTGCTTTCCGGATTCGAGAAAACTTTTTATATTAATTATAAATTTCCAAATTTTTCCAGTTATAGAATGTATCGGGAATGAATCATATGTAATTAAAATAAGATGTTGATCATTAACCCAATATATAAAAATAAGGTAAATGATACTATATATTATATTAAATACGAAAACAAATAGTAAATTATATAATTTATACTCACATTAGCTTATTTTGTATCACAGAACCCCATAGCTTAATGATCCTAAAGGGCACCAATTGACTTTTAATTGACCATTATGTATATCAAAAGAAATGTATTTTTTTAAATAACATGCTTAGGCAAGTAAAACAACACATCTTCATACTTTTGGTTAAAATCTATTTATAGAGAATTGAGATCAAGTGATACATAGATGAACTTTGAACTTGATAATTTATATCTGAAAGTTGCACATTTGTTCATCTAGTAGTAAATCCATACAAAAGCGTGAGTTCATTCATACAGAAGTAAAAACCAATGACACATTAATTCATCTATAAACTAAAGTACGGGTTTTCACAATTTCTTTTGTTTATTTAAGGGTACTTCAATCATTATTTATATGTATTTTTATGATTATATATATGAAAACCAAATTATTTATGTGTAATAACTAATTTACATATGTGTAAAGGAATTAATTAAGTATATGTAATTATAATTACATATGAAAAAAATAATAAAAGTACTCTGAACACACATGGAATCATTATAAATGATAAAAAAATACTCTTAAATAATATTAAATATAAAATATATAAGTAGAATAATTGTTTATTAGGAGTGCTGTAGATAAAAATACCCTTAGACAATATTAAATATAAAAATATATAAGTAGAATAATTATTTATTAAGAGTTCTGTAAGTTTTGCAGTTATTTAGAGTTCTTAAATGATCTTTCCTCTCTCTTTATATATATAAATATAAATATATATAGGGCTCGTTTCAAATAAGAACCACTACGAATTGTGAGAATCGTAAGAACTCATTCTTCTCGCGCGAGTTGGGCCAAAATTTTTTTGCACAAACGTAAAAAAAAGTAAGTTCTTTTTAAAAAGTAAATAAAATTGTCGAGACGGTAGTTTTGACTGAGAAGTTCTTTTTACGCGTTGGTGTAAATTTTGTACAAACATAAATATTCTTTTACGCCTCATGTAAGTGTGTATGCGACATTTTTTTTTATTTTTTGCTGAAAAGGTGATTTTTTATGACTTTTGAGAAAAAAAATGGAAAAAACCTTTTGAATGACCTAGTTCTTACGATTCTCACAACTTAAGTGGTTCTCATTTTAGCCCATCCTTATATATATTTATATATATATATATATATATATGTTAAACTCTATATATTAATCCCTAATAATATGATGTACAATTAGTTTAAACAATTAAAATCTTATTGAGTTTATATTATAGGGACTCGTTTTTTACTCGCTCTGTGCCAAAAACATTTCAAGAATTATCAAGAGCGGCCCTGCATGTGAGTTAGTTATACTGACATGTTTACATCATGGCATTGATCATTTGTGTGTGTTTAGTTACACGAGCAAGTATGTGGGTTTCAAGCCACCCGGCTACAATATGTATGAGCTTCCAACTAATTAGAGACCTGCTTAGTTTATTCTCTTAAATAATTATGTCAATTGTTAGTTACTAACCAATATTAATTATTAATTATTAATGTGTAAAACTTAAGCATGTTATGAGTTTAGGTACTCATTCTCGTAGTGTCATGACTCATGATTTATCTTTTTATTTACATTTTGTGATTTTTCTAAATGACTTAAAAATTTACGATCACATCATGCGACTTACAAACAAAAACTTTAAACATAAATGTAAAAGTAGAATGAGATTTTATATTCTTCCGGAACAATAAAGTATTTATTATATCATTAATACATGTAGTAGAATATAATTACAATTAATTTGTCACAATCTTACAACTTGCAAGTTATTGTTATAAACACTTAGAGGCTTATCATTATTATTTTTTTAGCATTACCATTTTACAGTTGTTAAGATTTTTAGATCAAAGCAGAGTCGAGCCGAGCTAATTCGTATACTTTCTAGCTCAAATTGTCGTTGTCTCGGCTGATTAAACAACCCTACTTAAATGTGATTAAGCTCTCTTAACATTAATAAAAATGTATATTTCCTAGTTATTTGTTAGAAGTGACAAATTAATTCTGTTAAAATTATTAAAATCTATTATTATTATTATTAGTATTATTTCAAATCACGTAAACAAATCATGCAATGGGAAAAAAATACAGGGTATCCGTAGGATGAAAAACATTCCCTAAAAATGAAATGGTTCATGTCGTGCTCTTGGTTACGTGAAAACCAACCATTCCATCTTGTTTACTGTTATGGATAAGTAGTTGTATTTTGTCATGAGTTCATCAAGGGAGTTGAGGTACTTCCGGATATGTAAACTTCATAGATTTGGTACGCCACATTCTCATACCACCAAACTATGTACGTCGCAACAACACTCGAAATAAAGGCTTCACTTTGGCTTATTGACTATATGGATGCTCATTAGTGTTGATCCTAGAGTGCATTCCAACACTATGGACCATTTTGCATTAAACCATCCTTTGGGTAGGTCTATATTGTCTATTGATACATCAATTTGCAAGTTTACAATAACTAGCCCCCCTCCCCTACCATATCGGTTTCATAAACACCCTCACCACTGTTCAAATTCTTGGCTTCCATCTACCACATCATCGAACCCACCGATGAGGACAAACTGAATTTCAACACGATCAACTAATCTCCCCCACAAATTATGGCACCTGGTGTGAGTGGAGCATGTAATTACTTTTGTCGCTTGATGTCACCTTGACACTCTCCAGAACAAATATCTATGCTATATAGCTTTAATGTCGTCTTCTTCGAGCAAATATTTCACATGACACGTTACTTTCGTTGCTCATCATACCAAATGGGCACCAAGTTTGATCATCTCTCCCACCAGGCCACCACCATTGCCTACCCATCAATTTTAAGAGCTTTTGGGATAGTGACTATAACTTGCTCGAAGCTTCAACCTGTCACAATGTCATTCTTAAAGGCCTGCACCTGAAGGTCATCCATTTTGTCCCGCTTATATATACGGTTTATTGGTTTAGTCATGTTATTGACTCACTAGAGGAGTGCCCCAACTTTTGCTAGTGGATATGTAATAGTAGCTCGTAAAACTAGTCAGATCAACACGACACAATTTGATTAGATGCGATTCTCAAAAATTTAACCCATGGCAATGAGTTTTTATTGCCATTGAGGTTGCAACGAAATAAAATTAACGAAACCATTTATTATATTTTAGATATCTATATCCAAAATAGCATTTATTAAGTGTTATTATATAATAAATTTGTACATATGACGTCATCACCATCGCCACTTTTAAACTTTATCAGGAACAACTTTGTAACAATGGCGATGGCGATGGTTCTTCACATGGTCCGTTGTAGTTATTTTAGTGTTCGTCGTTGATTTTATTTATGAATGAGTTTTTCACGTTTGAGTATTTGTGAAAATTAGAGTGGTTAAAACAGTTGAATGCATAGATTCTTTATGTGTTTTACCTTCTTAATACAAAGGATGCAGGGGATATAATTGAGAACATCGGATTAATGTATCAGAAGTATAGATGGTTCATGTTTTTTTATAAACTAAATATCATGATGTTGCTAATATTGAACTTGATAACCACATGTAGAAAAAGATGATTCTGAACAGATACCACAAACACACAGAAATTGTAACATTCGTCGAAAAACGGGTTCAAAACCCGCTTCGTTTGTTAATCAATAATCAGTTATAAGTTTCGTTGCGTATTTATTATTCAGATTAACTTTAAACAATACATAATTAATAAATACTTTAGAATTTAAAAACCATAATTTAAAAATAATAATAAATAGTGAATAAAAAATAAAATGGAGACGCCGGGTTTCGAACCCGGCGCGCCCACAAAGACAAACACACACCACACCACTCCGCCACACACTTTCTTTGTGACAAATATTGAAACAAATAATACATAAAGTAAACCCGAATTCAAACCGGAAATCAACGCGCACTCAGAACGCGGAATCGCCGGAGTAAAACCAAAACTCCGCTAATGTTGCCTTTTCCTTTTGACTAAAACGCAATAACCGACTTCGACATCAGTTATAACCGATGTCTAACCATCAATTCAAGTCAAGACCGTTACCCTTGAAGATCGAAAATCTTGACCGCGAAATCATGGTTTCTAAATTGAATCAATTGGCCTGTTTCCACTACAAATACCCACCCAAACACCTTGTAAACTTTTCGCTCAGAATCCCGCTCACTCATGAAGCTTTAGTCCACTCAGAACACGTCGCCGGAAATTCTCGCACTCGCCTGAAAATCACTGGAGAACTGAAACCTTACTCCTAATCGGTACAATCATCTAAACCTTTCTTGCTATCTCTTGATTAGTAATCTAATTGCTCAACACAATAATCGAAACTGTTAAACAGTTCACTCAGCCGGAATCCGCAAATCAGAGCCGACGAAATCTTGCCGGAAATCTGAAGCAAACTCGCTGTTCTGGTATACCATATCATTTAATTTTCTGTCCATTTCAATCAAGTATAAGTCGTGATCGATTAAACAGAACAGTCGGATTTCACTGTTCTGTGTTCTTGTAAACGAAGAAGATGAAGTCGAATATATGTATTAATATAATTAAAACCGGATATTCAAACGGGTTAGACACACAGTCCAGCGGTGGACTGTGTGCAAATACAATATGCACGTCCCAAGTTCGAATCGCACACGTTACCGACTTTCAGAAATAAAACCAACATTTTTAAAACCTAATCAGATCAAATCACAGTATATACATAAGAGGAATATAATCCAGTAATTAAACAGATTAGACACACAGCCCAACTGGTGGGCTGTGCGCACTCGAACCGAGGGTCCCGAGTTCGACTCAGGGTCTCTGCAACCGGTTCGACCATATAAATCATTTTTAATAAAAACTAAATAAGGTTAAAGTTAATTAGTATATATATATAATTAAAACAGAGAATATTTCGGGTTAGACACGTAGCTCAGTTGGTAGAGCTGCGTCTTAGCGCATAGAAAACACAGTCTGACCGGTCAGACCCGGTCAACGGTCAACGGTCAAAAAGTCAACTTTTTTTTATTTCTTTTTATTTATTTATTTAATTGAAAAATCATTTAAAAATACTTAAAAATAAAATTCTTAAAGTTAGAAAATTTTCTTAAACTCACAAAAATAAATCTAACAAACCTATTAAGAGCACTAATAAAATTTATTTATTTATCGAATCATTTTGTTATTATCTAGGTTAGATTTTCCTCGTCGATTGAATCATAAATTCGTGCGCCTTCATCGTCATCAAAGAACGCACCCATTGTGAGTGAATCTCTACCAATTCCCCGTTTTAATCATGTTTTTGGGTGTATCATGTGTCGTATAATCCTTTTATTTTATTTAAACACTTGTGCATACATCATATCCGTGATCAGATGTGTATCAAATGTGTATCAATTGTTGTGTGAATTATATGTAGATTGGATTTATCATTTTCAGTGCACGCATTTCATTAGGCCCATCAGTTCCCCGTGGGAGACGGGTTGAGCATCAGGAGCCTCATTAGATCGGCTCCGTTTGATTGAGCCTTGATCTCACATACATCATCATTCATGTCATATACTCATCCAAAGTGGTTTGTGATTGTTTATCTATATATGTTTGCTCACATGTGATTATTGCACAAATTTTCCTTATTAAATAAAACAAGAAATTAGTAACAATGTTTTATCAAGGTTCACTCGCCAACTTTTGTTGACCCAAAATATCCCCCGTTTTACACATGATACATGTGATCCAGCTGAGACAGGAAACACTTAGGAAGGCCTAGAAGAAACAACAAGTTTATGCTTTGGAATAATTATGTAGTTTCATTTTCTTGTAATTGTATGAATTTTGTTTTGGATATTTAAGTTGTAATTTGAATTTAATAAATATGAAACATCTTAGTAAACATCATGAGCTTTGGTGATAACCCAATTATGCTCCGACTTTTATTCCGCTGCGGGTCGGGGTGTGACAGATTGGTATCAGAGCTTATGATTATAGGGATATAGGATAGGTTATTAGACCCTTAGAGCCTATACTATAGTTAATTAAAATTTTAAATTGTTTATGCGAATTCATGATGTTTATATGCTTTATGTTTATTTTTACACTCAATGTTATGCAAGCATGCTCACAAATACATGTTATTATACAATGCTCATCATGAATCATATCCTCATAACATATCATATCCATGAGAGCACACACCTCACGATTCCCATGATTTTTGCAATGATTTTTGTATTTTTCAAATCACATCAAAGTGAGTTCTCATGACGAGCATGTAGTAACTGGAAGGGTACGAGTACCGGTAGTCGGAACGTCCTGTCTAGGCTTGGCATTCGTATAAATCCAAAATAAAGGACCAGTTTGCCTACCTGGGGACTAACGATGAGAGTACGAAGGACCTATTAGGCCAAAGCATGCTATACCAAACGTCGTGTGAGCTAACCCCACTTTGAGTTGTCATTGTGTCTACACCTGGACACCCTCCTACCATACATCTCACAATCATATTTTACAATTTTCATTCGGGTGGTGCGAGTGTTAATCCGCCAACACCAATGTGAATCCTACCAAGCTCAATAGTCATGGGGGCCCACATGACTACACAAGCGATGGTATGGGGGACATTGGAGGCCCAAACATGAGCAAACCCAAGACATCCTATGGATGTAGTTAAATTATTGCCAATTATGTTGTTTTTCATTCTTTTCACGACACATGACACATAGAAAATTCTTAAACTCACAATCTTCCTATGTATGTTCCTGTAGATGTCGGCTAGGCAACTACGTGGAGGTAGAAAGTCAGGAAGATCAGATGAACGCTTGGCCACACAAATTGCTAAACAAATGGCCGCAGTGCTTCCTGACATCGTGATTCAAGTTCAACAAGCTCTCACGGCAAATCCCATCAACCCTCCCAATCAAGAAGACCAGAGCGTCGCCAACCCTCCCTCCAAAAAGTGCTCCTACAAACACTTCAAATCTTGCGATCCCCCAAAATATGAAGGGACCGAAGGTGTTACCGCCCTCCTTCACTGGTTTGAAGAAATGGAAAACACTTTCCTCAACTGCGATTATCCCGAGGATCGCAAAGTACGTTATGCAACTGGAAGACTGTTTGGGGTAGCCCTTACCTGGTGGAACACGGAAAAGGGTAAACGAGGAGTTGAAGATGCATGGCCTTAACATGGGAAGAGTTAAGGGAACACATGACAAGACGCTTCTGTCCAAGAGGCGAAATCAAAAAGTTGGAAAATGAATTCCACGCGCTGAAACAAAAGGAAGGAGATCACACCTACTATAATAAGCGATTTCTCGAGCTGAACCAAATGATCCCTAATTTGTTCACCCCCTTGTACCGCTTAGTCGAACACTACATTCGAGGCCTCCCCTCGAAAATCCAAGATTCGGTTTTAAGCACTTCGCCTGCAACACTTGAAGCCGCAATGGAATTAGCTACAGAACTCACTGAGAATCGCATCCGAAACGGCAAATTCAAAGATGAGAAGAAGAAAACACCCATTGAGACCCCAACTCCAAACCACCCAGTCTCCTTCTCAAGGTTTGCTGGTAAGAGGAAACGAAACATCAAGAATTTTGTTGTCACTCAAACGAACCCTCCTATCACTGCTGCACCAATCACCCAATCGCTCCCTCAGCTGCACCATTTAAAAAGCCATACACTGGCCCACACCCAAAATGCAACCGTTGTCAATACCATCACCCTCCCGAAACTTTTTGCCAACATTGCACAAGCTGTGGCCGTGCAGGTCACACCATCCAAACCTGCCGTATTCTTCAACGAATGAACCGCGGTCAACCACAAACCCAAACCCAAAATCAGACAGTGGGTCAAGCCCAACAACCCTTACTTCTACCACCCACGCAACACATAGCTCAACCTTACTACCAACCCAACTACCACATGATGCAACCCATGCGAGCTTGTTACAACTATGGGGACCCAAACCACTTCAGGAACACTTGTCCACGCTTGGTGAACATCATCCATGCCCAAGCTCAAGCAAACCCGGTAAACCAAGCTAACCAAGCTCCTCCACCTGCCAGAGGAAGAGCTTTTAACATCAATGCCAACCAAGCTAGGGCTGACAACAACGTGGTCAACGGTACGTTTCTCATCAATGGTAGTTATGCATCCATATTATTCGATACTGGTGCGGATAAGAGCTTTGTGTCCTTAGAATTTGAACCTAGCCTCAACCAAACTCGTGTTAATCTCATGGAATCTCTAACGGTGGAAGTTGCTGATGGAAAACCCGTTTCATTAAATTCTATTATACGCAATTGTACCCTCACTCTAAACGATCACGATTTTCCAGTTGACCTCATTCCTATGAAGTTGGGAAGTTTCGATGTTATAATCGGTATGGACTGGCTCAGCCAGCATCACGCTGAAGTAGTGTGCCGCGAAAAGTTCATTCGCATTCCTCTTGCAGACGGTCAGACCCTACGTATTTTTGGGGAAACCCCTTCGAAAGGACTCAAATTAATGTCCTGCCTTCAAGCCCGAAGATATCTCCGCAAGAACTATGTCGCATTCCTAACCCACGTCGTCAAAAAGGGAAACAAGGAGAAGAAACTCGAAGATATCCCAGTTGTGAAAGAATTCCCACAAGTCTTTCCCGACAACATTTCAGGACTCCCTTGTCACACCCCGACCCGCAGCGGAAAAGGTGATCGGGGCATGATTGGGTTATCATCAAAGCTCATGACATTTATTTTAACGTTTCATATTCATTAATACAATTTAGTGGAAATTTACAATAAATATTACAACATGTCCTAACTATCAATCTAAGCTTCTTTGTTTTCTTCTAAGGCATTTCCTATGTTTTCCTTGCTTCATCCTGTTCACCTGTATCCTGTGTAAAAGGGTTTTTGGATCAACAAAAAGTTGGCGAGTGAATCCTATGGAAAACATTTGAACAAGTTTATTTAATTGATTATGAAATAAAGTGCACAACCACACATGAGTAAAAATAGATGTAAACTTATTCATAATTCAATTTAATATTAAACAATACACACATGAACAATAATGGATTGGTTTTGAGGCACGCGTTGCTCAACTCGTCTACCACGAGGAACTGATGGGCCTAATGAATGAATTGCATAAACATGATAATATGAAAGACATAACTACAAACAATATAAACTCAATAATACACACATGAACAATAATGGATTGGTTTTGAGGCACGCGTTGCTCAACTCGTCTACCACGAGGAACTGATGGGCTTAATGAATGAATTTCATATAAGTTGACAAAATGAAATACATAATTACAACAATATAAACAATCTAAGTTTAGATCACGATATGGTATGGCACAAGTTTAAATAAACGAGTTAATTATTTTGTGACACATGACACACCCCAAAACGTGTAATTAAAAAGGGGGAGTTGTAAGATTCACTCACAGTGGGTGCGTTCGGTTGATGATGTTGAATGCACGCGAAGTGGTTTTAACCACGAGTGAAATTAACCTAGATAAATAGCATTATGGTTCGGTAAGTAAACGAATTTTATTAATCCATTTTAGTAGGATTGTTGGGTGTATTTTTGTGAGTTTAAGGCTATTTTCTAACCTTAAAAATGTTATTTTTAAGTATTTTTAATTGATTTTTAATTAAAATAAATAAATAAAAATAATAAAAAAATTTTGACTTTTTTGACCGTTGACCGTTGACCTTGACTGTTTGACCGGTTCGCATGCGAGTAAGTGTGCGCTGAGTGAGGCTCGAACCCGAGACCTCCCGTACGCGTGCATGCAGCTCTACCAACTGAGCTACGTGTCTAACCCGAAATATTTCTGTTTTTAATTATATTTATATATTAATTAGATTAAACAGAAAATCCTTTATTTTAAAAACGATTTTAATCCAAAGACTCGGTGCTCCACAGGTCTCGAACCCGGGACCTGTGGTTTATGCTAACACACAATCTACCGCTGGACTGTGTATCCAACTTGTTAACTAAACTGATTTTTATTATTCTTAAATACAAGCTAAGTATTTTCATTTCTGACTTAAATAAAAAGTTTAATAATTATCCGGGTCGATGCAGAAGACCGGACTCGAACTTGTGTCCTGTGATTAAACATACACACAGTCCACCACTGGACTGTGTGTCTAACTTGGTTATTATTCCGGTTATTAATAAACTTAACATGTAACAGTGGTGACCCCGGTTCGGTTAACAAAAAAAGGCATTTTTATTAAGGCAGCATGTGTGGGACAAGTTTCAAACTCGAGACGTTTACGTGTTTAATGTGCACACAGTCCACCGCTGGACTGTGTGTCTAACCCGAGTAATAACTTGATTTTAATTATACTTATATGTTACCGAACTTCGTCTTCTTCGTCAGTTTTAACCAGAAATGATGACTGACTGGTTCGAAGTTTTATTCAGGTTTCTTTAGCGTTTTATGATTAATCATAGGTGAGATATAAATAAAAAGAAAGAGAAATTAGGCGTAAGGTATACCGACTGGACTCCTCTGTTTTTCCGACAGAACTCCGGCGACAGCAACAGGTTCCGGCGTCGTGTGTCTTACAGCAGCGAGTCTTCAGATAGCTTGAAAAGAATATGGGTGACTTCGGTATAAGCTCAGGGGTTCAGTAAGGCTCAGAAATGGAGGGTTCGGTTTTCCGGTGATGAGCAGAAGATTTCCGGCGAGTGAGTTTTCGCCGAGAAAGGGTGCGGTTTTGAGCGAAAAAGTTTGCAGAGGTTCGAGGGGTATTTATAAGGCAGGTTATCGATGAATTTGGTCCAATTTCCGACTTGATTCATCGGTTAGAAAACCTCCGGCGTTTATAACTTGTGTCGCGGACTCAGACGTCGGTTATAACCGATGTAGTGTTTAAGGTTTACGTTATAACTGAAGTAACCGTAGATTCTTAGCGAGTTAGTCGGGATTTCCGACGACTGCAATTTTGGGCGCCGGTTTTGAATTCGGAAAAACATGTTATGAATTAAATGATTCTAATAATTAACAAAGAATACAAGTGGCGCAGTGGTTTAAGTGTTGAGTGTTAAGTCCGTTGTTTGACCCGGCGACTGACCGGGGTTCGAAACCCGGCAGTGCCAAATTATTTTTATTTTCTTATTTTTAACAGTTTTTAAAAAACTAATTATATATTCCCATATAATAATTAATTATGTATCGTTTAAAATTATTTTGGGCATTAAATTCGCAACGAAAATTTTAACTGATTGTTCGGTTAATAAACGGAGCGGGTTTGGTAAATTCGTTTTTGACGGATGTTACAGTATCCCCTGCTTTTTAGAAATTTCGTCCCGAAATTTAAATAGTGATATATTTGACTAAAAGAATAATGGTGTTTAGTTTGACAGTTACATGCTTAGAAGAGTAAGGTTTTAAGTTTTTGTTTGAGGCGGTAACGTTCCTTGTAAGGGTTAAGTACCCCATTACAGGAATCGCTTTTTGTTGCCTACTGTAAAAGTATTGATAAGCAGAATTGATTCGCTAAATATGATATCATGCATAAGAGTTTGGATATGTTTGGAAGGATATGGTTATATCCTAAGGCAAAACTTCTAATACTACAACCTACAAGGAACTTCTCATAACCATCTAACAATACCTCTGATCCTTTGACAAGAATACTTATCTATAGGAAGTACCAGCGGCGTATCCACCATATTCTTGTCAAATTTTCATTGGTTTTATCAGTAAGTTATGATTGGTTCTATGACTAAAGAACATAAATAAACACAACAACTAATATTTGAATCCACATTCTGATAGCATATATGTTTGAATGGTGACAGTTCCTCTCTCGTTTGTTATGATAGAGAGGTTAGTTTATGTAGAAATAGAACACAGTCCAATTTCTTTAAATGGCGAGATGATATGAATGTAACACAAATTTCAACCAAGGCAATACTAAATCCTACATGGAACTTCTCATAACCGTCTGATAATGCCTCTGATCCTTTGGCAAGAATACTTATATATAGGAAGTACCAGCGGCGTATCCACCATATTCTTGCCAAATTTTCATTGGTTTTATTCACAAGTCATGATTAGTTATCAAGAAACTACTAAATCCTACATAGAACTTCTCATAACCGTCTGACAATGCCTCTGATCCTTTGACAAGAATACTTATATATAGGAAGTACCAGCGGCGTATCCACCATATTCTCGTCAAATTTTCATTGGTTTTATCAGTGAATTATGATTAGTCCTATGTGACTCTACAACCAATACACAAACTCATAAATACTGAAAATGAAAAATGTCTGTGCGATCAAGGCTCAATCAAACGGAGCCGATCGTATTGCATGTACTGAAAATGAAAATGTCTGTGCGATCAAGGCTCAATCAAGCGGAGCCGATCGTATTGCATGTACTGGAAATAATAAACTTAATCTAAAAAACAATCACACAAACAGCCTATACATGGAACCTCTCATAACCGCCTGATAATGCCTCCGATCATTTGACAAGAATACTTATATATAGGAAGTACCAGCGGCGTATCCACCATATTCTTGTCAAATTCTCATTGACTTTATCCGCAAGTTATGATTAGTTCTATGCGACTCTACAACAAACACAACAACCACAAGATACTGATAATGAAAATGTCTGTGCGATCAAGGCTCAATCAAACGGAGCCGATCGTATTGCATGTACTGAAAATGAAGATGTCTGTGCGATCAAGGCTCAATCAAATGGAGCCGATCGTATTGCATGTACTGAAAATAATAAATTTAATCTACACAAACAGCCTATACATGGAACCTCTCATAACCGCCTGATAATGCCTCCGATCCTTTGACAAGAATACTTATATATAGGAAGTACCAGCGGCGTATCCACCATATTCTTGTCAAATTCTCATTGACTTTATCCGCAAGTTATGATTAGTTCTATGCGACTCTACAACAAACACAACAACCACAAGATACTGATAATGAAAATGTCTGTGCGATCAAGGCTCAATCAAACGGAGCCGATCGTATTGCATGTACTGAAAATGAAAATGTCTGTGCGATCAAGGCTCAATCAAACGGAGCCGATCGTATGTGGGCACGCCAGGTTCAACCTCATAATGAAATGGGGAACATGCTCAACGCTCATAATGTAATGGGGAGCGGCGGCCTATGAAATTGCATGTACTGAAATAATAAACAATAATTACTCAAACAGTCTACACATGGAACCTCTCATAACCGCCAGATAATGCTTCTGATCCTTTGACAAGAATACTTATATATAGGAAGTACCAGCGGCGTATCCACCATATTCTTGTCAAAGTTTCATTGGCTTTATCTTTAAGTTATGTTTGGTTCTATGTGATAAAGAAAAACATAAAACTAAACGATAGGAGTTGAATCTGGATTTTCGGTGAAGAGGACTAGTTGAGTATCTTCGCTTGGGCCGTCATTATCTTCGACAGGATTGGCGTTGATGTTGAAGACTCTTCCTCTTGCTGGTGGCCTAGCGGTTGGGTTTTCTTGGTTTACTTGGTTAACTGGGTTTGATTGGGCTTGAGCGTTGATGACGTTAACCAATTGAGGGCATGTGTTTCTAAAGTGGGTAGGGTCGCCACAATTGAAACAAGCTCGAACATATGGGAACATGGAGTATTGGGGTTGTTGATAGGTTTGGTTCATGGTTTGAGTAGGGGGAGAGATTTGGTTTTGAAAGGTGCGGCAAACCTTGCTCAAATGACCATAGCGTCCATAAGGTGCACATAGTCGACAAGGTAAGGTAAGGGGATGGTGGTAAAAACAGTTGTTGCATCGAGGGTGAGGTCCAAGATATGGTTTCTTATTTGGGTATGTTGAGTTGGGTGCCACTTGAGTGATTGGGATAGCTTGGATGGGTATGGCGTGTGAAATTGGTTGATTTCGTTGGATAGCAGCGAAAAGTTGCCCGTCTCTTTTTCTCTTAAAACTGGGTTGAGAAGGGGATTCGGTTTGGGTGTAGTCGGAGGTTTCAGTCGATGCTTTATCCTTCTTCTTCTCCTCCTTGAAGTCTTTGTTTCGGATTCGGTTCTCGGTGAGCGCTGTTGCTAGCTCCATTGCTGCTTCCAAAGTTGCAGGCGAGGTACTTATTACAGAGTCTTGAATCTTTGACGGAAGACCACGAATGTAATGCTCGATCAAACGGTAGAGGGGAGTGAACATGTTGGGAACCATTTGATGTAACTCGAGGAATCTTTTGTTGTATGTGGTGTGGTCTCCTTCCTTTTGCTTCAACGAATAAAATTCATCTTCTAATTTCTTGATTTCGCTCCTTGGGCAAAATCGTCTGGTCATGATTTCCTTCAATTCGTTCCAAGTTAAAGTCATAGCATCGTCGACGCCTCGTTTGGCCTTCTCTGTATTCCACCAAGTAAGTGCTATCCCATATAATCGACCGGTAGCATAACGCACTTTGCGATCATCGGGGCAATCGCAATTTAGAAAGGTGTTCTCCATTTCTTCAAACCAATGGAGGAGAGCGGTGACGCCTTTAGTCCCTTTGTATTTTGGAGGGTCGCATGATTTGAAATGCTTGTAGGTGCATTTAGTGGTATTTGGGGGAGAGTTGATAATGTTTTGGTTTTCTTGATTGACAGGATTAGCGGTAAGTGCTTGTTGGACTTGGATTACAATGTTTGGTATTATGGCAGCCATTTTTTGAGCGATTAGGGCAGCCATGCGTTCGCGGGCTTTTCCTGCTCTCGTCTTCCTACGGGCGTGGTTAGAAGACATCTACAAGGAATACATGACAAGAGTATGAGTTGGATGCTTTTGGGATCATGGGTTGCACTCAGGAATGAACATTCATAAAATAATTATAGAAAAATAAATCTACTACATCCATAGGATGTCTTGGGCTTTGCTCGCCATTAGGCCCTACATGCCGCCATACTTCACCTTCGTAATCATGTGGGCCCCCATGAATACCGGGTTTTTCATATGGTTCGCATGGGTTTGCCTGGTTGCGTACACTAAAACCCGGAGAAAATCGAGAAATATGTATACAACGTGTGATATTCGGAATGTGTCCAGGTGTAGACACGGTGACACCTCAAAGTGTGGTTAGTTCGAACGACGTTTGGTGTGGCATGCTTTGGCCTAATGGGTCCTTCGTACTCTCATCGTTAGTCCCCAGGTAGGCAAACTGGTCCGTTATTTTGGATTTATACGAATGCCAACCTAGACAGGACGTTCCGACTACCGGTACTTGTACCCTTCCAGTTACTACATGCCCGTCGCAGAACTTACTTTGATGAGATTTGAAAATTGCAACAAAATCTTTGAATAATGAAAGTATGAAAATGAATTGCATATATGAACATTGATATATGTATAATGAATATGTATATAAGTATGTATGTGTGACTGTAAATATAAACAAATATGAAACAAATAAATATCACAAGTTTGTATGTAACCACCTAATCAATTAAAATTTAGGCAGACTATAGTATAGGCTCTAAGGGTCTAATAACCTATCCTATATCCCTATAGTCATGGCTCTGATACCAATCTGTCACACCCCGACCCGCAGCGGAAAAGGTGATCGGGGCATGATTGGGTTATCATCAAAGCTCATGACATTTATTTTAACGTTTCATATTCATTAATACAATTTAATGGAAATTTACAATAAATATTACAACATGTCCTAACTATCAATCTATGCTTCTTTGTTTTCTTCTAAGGCATTTCCTATGTTTTCCTTGCTTCATCCTGTTCACCTGTATCCTGTGTAAAAGGGTTTTTGGATCAACAAAAAGTTGGCGAGTGAATCCTATGGAAAACATTTGAACAAGTTTATTTAATTGATTATGAAATAAAGTGCACAACCACACATGAGTAAAAATAGATGTAAACTTATTCATAATTCAATTTAATATTAAACAATACACACATGAACAATAATGGATTGGTTTTGAGGCACGCGTTGCTCAACTCGTCTACCACGAGGAACTGATGGGCCTAATGAATGAATTGCATAAACATGATAATATGAAAGACATAACTACAAACAATATAAACTCAATAATACACACATGAACAATAATGGATTGGTTTTGAGGCACGCGTTGCTCAACTCGTCTACCACGAGGAACTGATGGGCTTAATGAATGAATTTCATATAAGTTGACAAAATGAAATACATAATTACAACAATATAAACAATCTAAGTTTAGATCACGATATGGTATGGCACAAGTTTAAATAAACGAGTTAATTATTTTGTGACACATGACACACCCCAAAACGTGTAATTAAAAAGGGGGAGTTGTAAGATTCACTCACAGTGGGTGCGTTCGGTTGATGATGTTGAATGCACGCGAAGTAGTTTTAACCACGAGTGAAATTAACCTAGATAAATAGCATTATGGTTCGGTAAGTAAACGGATTTTATTAATCCATTTTAGTAGGATTGTTGGGTGTATTTTTGTTAGTTTAAGGCTATTTTCTAACCTTAAAAATGTTATTTTTAAGTATTTTTAATTGATTTTTAATTAAAATAAATAAATAAAAATAATAAAAAATTTTGACTTTTTTGACCGTTGACCTTGACTGTTTGACCGGTTCGCATGCGAGTAAGTGTGCGCTGAGTGAGGCTCGAACCCGAGACCTCCCGTACGCGTGCACGCAGCTCTACCAACTGAGCTACGTGTCTAACCCGAAATATTTCTGTTTTTAATTATATTTATATATTAATTAGATTAAACAGAAAATCCTTTATTTTAAAAACGATTTTAATCCAAAGACTCGGTGCGCTCCACAGGTCTCGAACCCGGGACCTGTGGTTTATGCTAACACACAATCCACCGCTGGACTGTGTGTCCAACTTGTTAACTAAACTGATTTTTATTATTCTTAACTGATTGTTCGGTTAATAAACGGAGCGGGTTTGGTAAATCCGTTTTTGATGGATGTTACATCCCTCCTGTGAGAGAAGTCGAATTCCGCATCGATCTTGTACCTGGCGCTACACCAGTCGCAAAATCTCCTTATAGGTTAGCCCCATCCGAAATGCAAGAGCTGGCCAGTCAACTGCAAGAGCTGACTGACAAAGGATTCATACGTCCTAGCTCATCGCCTTGGGGTGCACCTGTTCTCTTTGTGAAGAAGAAAGATGGAACGTTTCGCATGTGCATCGATTATAGAGAACTCAACAAGTTAACGGTTAAGAATCGCTATCCACTACCTCGCATCGATGACCTCCTAGACCAACTTCAAGGCGCCATCTGCTTTTCAAAAATCGACCTTCGTTCTGGTTATCATCAGCTTAGAGTGCACGAAGAAGATATCCCAAAAACCGCTTTCCGGACTCATTATGGTCATTACGAGTTCATGGTCATGCCTTTCGGTTTAACCAACGCCCCCGCTGTCTTCATGGATCTAATGAATAGGGTATGCAAACCCTACCTCGACCGTTTCGTCATAGTCTTCATCGACGATATTCTTATCTACTCCAAGTCTAAATCCGATCATGAGGGACACCTTCGACTCATCCTTACACTCTTAAGGACTGAAAAGCTCTACGCTAAATTCTCAAAATGTGAATTCTGGTTAGGAGAAGTACAATTCCTTGGACATGTCGTCAATGACAAGGGAATTCATGTTGATCCTTCAAAGATCAAGGCAGTGCAAGAATGGCAAGTGCCACGTACCCCTACCGAAGTAAGGTCATTTCTCGGTCTGGCTGGTTACTATCGACGCTTCATTGCCAATTTTTCTCGTATCGCTGTCCCACGCATGGCCCTGACTCATAAAGGAAAACCCTTCATATGGGGACCTAAGCAAGAAGAGGCCTTCCAGACTTTAAAGCAAAAACTTTGTGACGCACCTATCCTCACACTCCCTGAGGGTTGTGATGACTTCGTAGTTTATTGCGATGCGTCAGGGCAAGGACTAGGCTGTGTATTGATGCAAAGAGGAAAAGTGATAGCCTATGCTTCTAGGCAACTCAAGGTTCATGAGAAGAATTACACCACCCACGACCTGGAACTTGGAGCCGTTGTGTTCGCTCTCAAGATATGGAGAATTACCTCTACGGTACCAAGTGTGAAATATACACTGACCACAAAAGTCTCCAACATATCTTCAACCAAAAGGAGTTGAATATGAGGCAACGAAGATGGGTCGAACTTCTCAATGATTACGACTGTGAGATTCGATATCATCCTGGCAAGGCAAACGTGGTGGCTGATGCGCTCAGTCAAAAAGGTTATGCGAACTCCATTCGTCTTCTATGTTCGCAAATCATAACCGACATCAAAGATCGAATCCGAGCAGCTCAACATGTTTCTGTAACAGAAAATGACGTACGCGATGAGCTGTCATGTGGAGCTGAACTCAAAATCGAAATCAAATCCGACGGTATTCTATACTATTTAAATCTCATATGGATTCCTGATCGCGATAACCTTCGTGATTTCCTCATATATGAGGCGCAAAAACACGATACTCTGTACACCCAGGAGCCGACAAGATGTATCAAGACCTACGATACACCTACTGGTGGCCTGGCATGAAAAAGGATATCGCTGTTTTTGTTTCCAAGTGCTTTACCTGTTCCAAAGTAAAAGCTGAATATCAAAGACCTTCAGGACTTCTAGTCCAACCCGAAATACCTGTATGGAAGTGGGAAAACATAACCATGGATTTCATTACCGGGTTACCTCGCACCTCCAGTGGGTATGACACCATATAGGTAATAATCGATCGTCTTACAAAGTCATCTCACTTCATCCCGATTTGCGAGGACTTCAAGAACGAGAAGTTAGCTCGTATCTACATCAGCAAGATCGTAAGCCGTCATGGTGTACCATTAAGCATCATTTCAGACCGTGATGGTCGTTTCACTTCACGAACATGGCAAGCCGTACAAACCGCTTTGGGTACACGATTAGACCTCAGTACCGCCTTTCATCCTCAAACTGATGGTCAATCTGAACGCACCATCCAAACCCTTGAAGACGTGCTGCGAGCATGTGTCATAGACTTCAAAGGGAACTGGGACGCTCATCTACCATTAGTTGAATTTTCGTACAACAATAGCTATCATTCAAGTATCGGCATGGCTCCTTTTGAAGCTTTATATGGTCGTAAGTGCCGATCTCCAGTATGTTGGCACGAAATTGGGGAATCACAAATCACCGGTCCAGAATTAATTCAAGAAACAACCGACAAGGTCATTCAAATTCGAAACAATCTTCTAGCGGCTCAAAGTCGTCAAAAGAGTTATGCAGACAAACGACGAAAGCCCTTGAAGTTTGACATTGGTGATCAAGTACTTTTAAAAGTATCACCGTGGAAGGGAGTGGTTCGTTTTGGCCAAAAGGGAAAGCTAGCACCACGCTACGTAGGACCTTTCAAGATACTCGAAAGAGTAGGTCCTGTAGCATACAAGCTTGACCTACCAGAAGAACTCAACAGAATTCATCCCACATTTCACGTATCAAACTTGAAGAAGTGCCTCGCCGATGAAAATCTCCATATTCCTCTAGAAGACATTCAAGTCGATGAATCTATGCACTTCATTGAAAGACCGGTAGAAATCATAGACTTCGGAGAGAAGCGTTTAAGGCGAAGTCGTATTCCAATTGTCAGGGTATGTTGGGAGTCAAAACGAGGACCCGAGTTTACTTGGGAACGTGAAGACTCAATGCGCGAAAAATACCCGCATCTTTTTCCTGTTACCACTACTACTTAAATTTCGGGACGAAATTTCTAAAAGTAGGGGATACTGTGACATTCGTCGAAAAACGGGTTTCAAAACCCGCTTCGTTTATTAATCAATAATCAGTTATAAGTTTCATTGCGTATTTATTATTCAGATTAATTTTAAACAATACATAATTAATAAATACTTTAGAATTTAAAAACCATAATTTAAAATAATAATAAATAGTGAATAAAAAATAAAATGGAGACGCCGGGTTTCGAACCCGGGTCGCCCACAAAGATAAACACACACCACACCACTCCGCCACACACTTTCTTTGTGACAAATACTGAAACAAATAATACTTAAAGTAAACTCGAATTCAAACCGGAAATCAACGCGCACTCAGAACGCGGAATCACCGGAGTAAAACCAAAACTCCGCTAATGTTGCCTTTTCCTTTTGACTAAAACGCAATAACCGACTTCGACACCAGTTATACCGATGTCTAACCATCAATTTCAGTCAAGACCGTTACCCTTGAAGATCGAAAATCTTGACCGCGAAATCATGGTTTCTAAATTGAATCAATTGGCCTGTTTCCACTACAAATACCCACCCAAACACCTTGTAAACTTGTCGCTCAGAATCCCGCTCACTCATGAAGCTTTAGTCCACTCAGAACACGTCGCCGGAAATTCTCGCACTCGCCGGAAAATCACCGGAGATCCGAAACCTTACTCCTAATCGGTACAATCATCTAAACCTTTCTTGCTATCTCTTGATTAGTAATCTAATTGCTCAACACAATAATCGAAACTGTTAAACAGTTCACTCAGCCGGAATCCGCAAATCAGAGCCGATAAAATCTTGCCAGAAATCTGAAGCAAACTCGCTGTTCTGGTATACCATATCATTTAATTTTCTGTCCATTTCAATCAAGTATAAGTCGTGATCGATTAAACAGAACAGTCGGATTTCACTGTTCTGTGTTCTTGTAAACGAAGAAGATGAAGTCGAATATATGTATTAATATAATTAAAACCGGATATTAAAACGGGTTAGACACACAGTCCAGTGGTGGACGGTGTGCAAATACAATATGCACGTCCCGAGTTCGAATCGCACACGTTATCGACTTTCAGAAATAAAACCAACATTTTTAAAACCTAATCAGATCAAATCACAGTATATACATAAGAGGAATATAATCCAGTAATTAAACAGATTAGACACACAGCCCAACTGGTTGGGCTGTGCGCACTCGAACCGAAGGTCCTGAGTTCGACTCCGGGTCTCTGCAACCGGTTCGACCATATAAATCATTTTTAATAAAAACTAAATAAGGTTAAAGTTAATTAGTATATATATATAATTAAAACAGAGAATATCTCGGGTTAGACACGTAGCTCAGTTGGTAGAGCTGCGTGCACGTATACGAAAGGTCCCGAGTTCGAACCTCACTCAGCGCATAGAAAACACAGTCTGACCGGTCAGACCCGGTCAACGGTCAACGGTCAAAAAGTCAACTTTTTTTTATTTCTTTTTATTTATTTATTTAATTGAAAAATCATTTAAAAATACTTAAAAATAAGATTCTTAAAGTTAGAAAATTTCCTTAAACTCACAAAAATAAATCTAACAAACCTATTAAGAGCACTAATAAAATTTATTTATTTATCGAATCATTTTGTTATTATCTAGGTTAGTTTTTCCTCGTCGATTGAATCATAAATTCGTGCGCCTTCATCGTCATCAAAGAACGCACCTATTGTGAGTGAATCTCTACCAATTCCCCGTTTTTATCATGTTTTTTGGTGTATCATGTGTCGTATAATCCTTTTATTTTATTTAACACTTGTGCATACATCATATCCGTGATCAGATGTGTATCAAATGTGTATCAATTGTTGTGTGAATTATATGTAGATTGGATTTATCATTTTCAGTGCACGCATTTCATTAGGCCCATCAGTTCCCCATGGGAGACGGGTTGAGCATCAGGAGCCTTATTAGATCGGCTCCGTTTGATTGAGCCTTGATCTCCCATACATCATCATTCATGTCATATACTCATCCAAAGTGGTTTGTGATTGTTTATCTATATATGTTTGCTCACATGTGATTATTGCACAAATTTTCCTTATTAAATAAAACAAGAAATTAGTAACAATGTTTTATCAAGGTTCACTCGCCAACTTTTGTTGACCCAAAATATCCCCCGTTTTACACATGATACAGGTGATCTAGCTGAGACAGGAAACACTTAGGAAGGCCTAGAAGAATAAACAAGTTATGCTTTGGAATAATTATGTAGTTTCATTTTCTTGTAATTGTATGAATTTTGTTTTGGATATTTAAGTTGTAATTTGAATTTAATAAATATGAAACATCTTAGTAAACATCATGAGCTTTGGTGATAACCCAATTATGCGCCGACTTTTATTCCGCTGCGGGTCGGGGTGTGACAGAAATAGCGACAGAAAACGTGACAAAATTTTATTTATCCAACCCAAAGAGATTACCCCCCAGAACCTGAGATCTCACAAATAGTAAGACCTCTGAAACTTACAGTATATAGAGTTACAGACAAGATGATCAAACGCTATTGATCATCAATGACAACTTTCATCAACCTCTCTTAACAAACAAGAGGTTACAACAAGATGAACACAACAAACCCTAACAAGATACTGTGTGCGTAACAAGATCTGAACTGAACAAGAAATGAATGATTAAGAAGCTTCTGGCATATCTCAAGCTTATATAGGCCAGTAGATGAAAGTTACATCAAAGCCCTCCAAATATAACAGAATAGAACTGCAGCTCCACAAAATACACTTCACACCCTGAAGAATACACAATAAACAAAGAGAACCACAACATAACAGTTGAATGATATTAAGATTGTATCATACCTTTTTAACATCCCCCCTTCATTCAATTGTTTTAAACACATTTACTAACCCCAGTTTTTTGCAAAACTTTTCA
>CAMTDV010000348.1:0-28134 GCA_947069175.1 Scalesia atractyloides
AGTGAGTCACCCGCCTGGTTACCTGTCCTTATGAAGGAAGGTGCGCATGAAAGTCTTTACGGAAGACCATCAAATTACTGATTAGGAAGGTATTTAAGGAATGAACTTCTATTACAGGGATTCTTTTATTAAGACCTTTCGGATAGATAGCCCTATTGAATGAAGGTTGAACACCAACCCGCCTGGAAAGCTAAGAGTCGGCAAAGACCTAGCTGTCGAGGAATGAAAGAAGTCGCTTTCTAGGAGAAGGAGTACGAGGAAGTCAAGTCACAGGCAAGCAACCAACAGGCTAAGAGCTATCTCCCAACCTCTCCCTTATTGACAAAATGAGAGGGATTTCAGGCAATTAGCATATAAGAATTCCTGCCCTAGAAGATCGCATTTCTGACTTGAGCACCGTCTTTAGGCATTTCAGTTCTCAGGATCTTACGAAGAAAGGCTAAAGATCGTACTGAACACAACCCTATGATATGAGTGAAGGCGAGCCAGGAAAGCACCCTGAACTCATAGGGTGAAGGCGAGGAAGCTTGAATTCAGGGGCTCCTAAACAAGAGTTTTGACTAGGTAGATTTGCCCTTCTACGCCGTTTTAGGTGAGTTCGGACTCAATCATTGACCGGAGATTGGGACAGAGTGGATGGCAACTAGCTGACTTCTTCCTGTCACTCGTACAGATCTGATTGAAGATATTGCATTAGAAAGGGATACAAAGTAACTTCCGAAGATTGAAAGAGAGGCAATCCCAGCTCGATACTGGTCTTGTTGCACTTCTTCGAGTTCATGACGGATAGCCCGCTAGGGACTGCTTGGCTTGTTAGCGAGAAAGCGCATAAAAGAATGCCATTTATCGATCGATAAAATAAATAGGCTCAAGTACATTAGTCCGTAACTGCCATTTTGACTAGGTGGATTTTGCCTTCTAGTTGACTTCTTTCTGCGGGATACCCTAGTTAGAGCAGTGAAACCTTTAAGGCAAGAGATGCGGGCAAGTCAGTCGCTAGAACTCCCAGATGCTAATAACTCCCTAGAAGGGGTAGAAAGCCTGTTCTTTTGGTACAAATCCTCTTTATTGAATGAAACTAGCTAGCTGTCTTTGAAGTCAAGTACTTAGCCGGAAAGGCAAGTCCATCGCGGGCACTACCCGACTTATTTCGGTATTGCATATAAGTACAAGTTTAGATGTGGCCATCTAGACAAGTGAAACGGTCCTTGCTGTCGAAGTTTACTACTGGATAGGAATTCCATCGGTATGGCATTAGAACCGCTCGGAGAAGTTCGATATGGAAGGTATACAGTTGATAGATCGGTATTGAAGTGAGATATTCAATCCTCTTTCTATTTAATGGTATTTCACTGCCTTTCATGTACAAGTATTGCAACTGAGACTGAGAGACAAGGGAGATCCCATTGAACTTGCCTTGATTGAATGAAGGCTAGCTGACTTCGATACTGAATGAACTCGCATGCTGGAGAACCGATGAGAGACATAGTCGATGCCAATATAGCTGTAATTTCACACTTGAGCTTTTCCCTTCGAAGAGTTGATCTTTCATTTCAAAAGTGGTATCTCCCCAATGGAGAAATGATGCTAGCCCTTTTTCCTTCGATGACAGAGATTGAAATGGATAAAGTGGATTCTCCCTAATGGTGAAATGAGACTGATTTCTAGATTTCACTGATTTCAGTGATTGAACTGATGGCAACTAGCGAGCAATCTTACTCAATAGGGGCATAAGCCAACACCAACCAATCTCTTTCTTCCCACGCATCATATGAGTAAGCGGAGCTCTAAAGTTAACCCAAGCTAAGTAAGCGACGCGACGCTCAAATTGGATTTCTTACTCCAGAAAAGAAAGACTAATCTTAAATAATGCGCACACGTGAAAAAGGCAGGCTGACTCTTCCAATCCAACTCAATCGAAGGAGAAAAAAAGCTGGGACTACGACTTGCTTAGTGCAGGGCAGCTTGTCGTGATTGGTTGGACACTCTTTTCGTTTAAGGTCGACGCTTGGTCACTCTATTAAGCTTTCCCAGCAAGTTTATTGAATGGGGTACGAAAGATTGCTATTCAAAGCATCTGGTTTGGGATCTCCCAGCATCCTCCTATCCCTATTCCCAAGCAATGTGAATTTCCTCTCGCTTTGCTCCGTACCAGCTTGCTATGGAAAAGCTTTCGCGACGCTCGAGTTCAATCATACCTGCACTTAATAAATGCCTTGCTTGTTTTGTCGAGTAAGTATTCCCCTTTAGCTTTAGCAGTTTGCTATGGGCTGACGCTTTGGCTGATGTAATCACTGAGCACTGAGGTAGGTTTCTTACGCAAGCACTAAGTAAGAAGCAAGGATCAATCAATAGTAAAGATAGCCACGGGCTAAAATCGCTGCACAAATTTCATTCTATAGTAATGTCGGCAATTCCGCTGCTTCGGCTCAAAGCGGCGAGAAGGATTCCCAAGTTCTAGTCCAAAAGACTAATTCAATCCGGTGACCTTATCCATTTGGCATGGCTACAGCCAGACAGTCTTTCTTTTTATTTTACGTAGGTTTCAAATCAAGGGACAGACGATCTGGTGAAAACTACACTTGCATTCCTTCATTGATGTAATGTTTTCTCGTTTATCGGGAATCGCAGAACCCATAATTACCTGCCACTATTGGGCTGAATCGGGTCTCTCCCGTTGGTCGATTGTCCGTCTAGTGAGTTAGCGTTGATACCCCACCAGTCAAGTCAGGGCGGTAAAAATAAATGATATCTGTAAAGTTAGACTCGCTACTAAAGAAAGAAGGAGTCACAAACCTTCAACTCATCGAGGAAAATCTTTTATTTCGATTCTATTTGCTCTTGACGCCAACAATTTATCTAAGACTAAGGACCAGACGATACTGGGATCGGAACTCATTTCCCTCAGTCTTTTACGTTGCTGTCCCCCTTCTCAGATTCCGTGGCACAGACAGATTGTCAAACGGCAACGTATATAAAGAAGTGGCCGGTTCCTCACAAACGGAATAGCTTTCTCGAGTTGCTGTTGCCGAAGCTGAGCTTGAAGAGCGGAGTTCGGCGAGAATACTCTTGACAGGTGGGCATGGAAGCTATCTGCTATGCTATTAGAGGAGAGTTACCGTAAACACACAACTTCCACCCTACTGGCTTTAGGTAAGAGTCTCAGATCGTATGCTTTCTAGCCTACCTCTTTCTTGAGCTGGCCATGGAATAAAAAGTAGATCTCTATCTGATCTGTGAAGTGAAAGATTTTAGCCCTCCCACCATACTTGTATAGTTCCTTGGATCAAGTCTTTTCTTTGAGTAAAGCCGAAGCCTTTAGCGACTAGCCTGACCTTTTCCTCCTAAGAGGAATCACGACCACCACATTCCCTTAAAACCTGGTAGTGAGCCTGTGAGTGTAAGGCCCTACAGATACCCCCACATCCAAAAGGCTGAGATAGAAAAACAGGTCAAGGAGATGCTGTTAAGTGGTATTCTCGGGGCAAGTGTGAGTTCTTATGCCTCTCCAGTGTTGCTGGTGAAAAAAAGGGACAATACCTGGAGATTTTGCGTGGATTATCGAGCACTCCATGCCATCACCATGAAAGAGAAATTCCCCATTGAGGAATTGCTTGATGAATTACATGGTAGCAGGATATTTTCGAAGCTTCATTTGAGAAGTGGTTACCATCAGATTCGGGTGTTTGAAGATGATATACACAAGACTGCATTTCGAACTCACCAGGGCCATTACGAGTTCATAGTTATGCCTTTGGTTTAACTAATGCTCCAGCCTCATTTCAGGCTTTCATGAATGATGTTTTCATGGATTATATGAGGAAATTTGTACTGGTTTTTTTCGATGACATCTTGATTGACAGTGACAGCCTAGATAGCCACTTGCAACACTTGAGGATAGTGTTTGAAACTTTAAAACAACACAAATTGTTTGTGAAGAAATCGAAATGCTCTTTCGGTCAGGCAAGGTTAGAGTATTTCGGGCATGTGGTGAGCAGTGAAGGGGTATCAGCAGATAAAAGCAAGATTGACAGCATGTTGAGCTGGCCACAACCCACTACTGTCAAGGGGTTGAGAGGCTTTCTGGGTTTAACAGGCTATTACCGAAAATTTTGAAAGGGGTATGGGGTTATCAGCAAGCCACTGACCAATTTACTGAATAAAGATAGCTTCACCTGGAATGAAGAAGCAGCAAGGGCTTTCAGTCGTGTTCTGAATGCACACCAAGTCTTTGTCACAAGTTCTGAGTGAAGTTGTGCTCGTTCTTGTGCACCTCTGCTTGGATATGATCTACCATGTGACATATGCTACTTTTGTCTTGCTGCAATGGAGTGATTGCTGCTCACGTGCGCGGGCATCTACTGATTCACTTGATGACTGATGCTCGGCCACTGCTGCTGCTACTACAGAGTATTCTTCTCCTTGGTTCCTCTTGAAGCTTGGGGATGTAGTTACATGCTCATGAGACTACTGTAGTCGACTTAATAGTGATGTACTTTGTAATATACTTTTTGCTACCTTGCTCTCCCAAAGGAGCTTTCTAGCTACTGATCTCCTCGACCATCTTCCTTCTGGTATAAAGGAAAGAGCTTCCCGAGAGCCCTATGCGACCTTCCACTTGCAGAGAGTCCTGCCGATGTAAGCTCTTGTTCTTCTTCCTTATCGAGGTCTTCCCTTTCCTCTGATCAACAATGATTCAAGTGAAGGAGCTAAAATCCCCTATATCTGATAGCTGTAACGGCCTCTTCCTTTACAGGAGAAATGCCCCTATTGCGAATCTCTCTCGCTCGTAAGAAAGAAGATAGAGCTTAGCCATAAGGCAGAGCTAACCACTATACTACCCTCAGACAGAGCAGCAACTATCAGTCCTAAAGAGGCCAGTATCCGTCCTTCACTCTTAACTTAAGGAAAGGATAACGTGATTCCTTCTTACGCTTCCTCGAGAGATCCCACAGTAAATGAGCGGCAAGTCTGGCTACAAGAAGAGAGAGCAGTAGTCTTCATGCGAGGATCAGATGAAAAAAAGAACAATGTAAGTGCGTCCGAGCTGAGGGACCGGGATAGCGACTAAGTCAGTCTCATTATCTGGCGCTAGCTTTTCACTGACATGGCTTCTAGCGAAGAGGAAACTGCGACAATAGAGGCAAGAGCGGAACCTATCTTCCAGGCACTTATTCTTTCGGTTTCATCTAACATTCTTCGATGCTATGCGCAAGTCTCTTATACATCAGAGCTAACCAGTTATGAGGGTCGACATCCTCCCTTGCGATCTGACAACACGCACTCACAGTAACACGGCAATGCCCGAAGTTTCAATCGTGAGTGTATAGCACAGACATGAGTCTCTCTTTAAATCTCTGCGCTATTCTCGCTTTTCACGCACTTTCTTAACTCGTCCCTGCGCTAGGGCGAGAACTATAAACCTAACGCTGCCGCGCGAAGCACCCGCTACACCAAACGATTAGGACACTAGGAACCGAGCTCCATACAGTCGCTAAAAGAGTGGCGACAATGCGCAAGGCCGTATCAAGAAAAGCAGCTATCGAACAGTGAACAGATGCTGCGCGATAACTAATATGCTGACCTCTCATAGTCGAAGTTTGCGCCTAATGCTCAGCGACACACTCAACACATATTACGTACTATATTAGGCGCCAAAGACTCATCTGCCACATCTTCCTCACAGATAACACAGCTAAAGAGAAGACTACGAGACACGAATTAGCGGGTAGTACCGCGACCCAGCTCTTGAAGGGAGGCAGGCTGCGTTCGCGAATACAACATAGAAGAACACTCTCAGAGATCAACACATCGGTAACAGCTTTTCACACATACTCAATACACGAAGCCGCACTCGATATTCTTTGCCGAGATACCTCGTCCGCGTCCACTACATTTCGCTGACAGGTTCAACTCTCTTACAACTAAGACGACAGCGCGTGACTCACAAAGGAAGCATACTGGCTAGACCACAGCTGAGCTTAAGAGTAGTCTGAACCCAGGAAAGAGACTGTCATTCGCTGCCTCCCCGAAATAAACCATTACTGTGCCGGGTGACTGATTGAACCAGCCTGAGGTCAGCTTGAACAAGGCTGACAACGGCCAGAACGCACATAACGCGATCATCTCTCAGAATCCGCAAATCTGACAGAAGACATGAGGCGCACGTGATCCTTTACACATCTCTCACACACACACACACAAGAATGGCGGTCAGGCAGCATGACACTGAACAGGAGAAGGGGGGTCCGCATAGCATCTCCATCCATCCATTCTCCCCCTCATGACGCCGGGCTTATTAAAAGACACGCGGTTGCAGAGAGACATAAGACACCGCACTGTGCGACACCCCAGTTAAAGAGAACATCAAGGAATACATCGAGTCTCCCCTTCGATTACTCTACGTCATACTGCTATACACCCAGGACTGAGCATATACTTTCCAGCAAAAGACCCTAATGGTTGTCCAAGAGTATGGAGCAACACTTCTCTCTTAACTGCGCGACTCGTAGTAATACCTGCACTTCTGCAAACACGGCGTGTTAGCAATTCCCCCAAACACCTCGGATGCACTCTTTAGTGAGTTCACTGCTCCAGTAAGAAGTTCGTGGATGTGCCGCTGCAGCTTCTTCGCTTTTTCTAATCTTCTGATCCCCCCGAACAGGAGGAGAGCATAGAGATGCCACCGTCCCTCTTTATGCACATCCAATATGCGGCGCGAGCTCGCGCGATACCGAATGCCAACTAACCGAAGAGGCTGTGGCATCATAATCACACGTTCGAAAATCATCTGCATGTGCGTTCTCGTTTTCTACAGAGCACAGTAGTTTCTCTCTTACTCCTCTCTAATAAATCTGGCTAGCTGCGAGAACGTCAAACCGAGAGGGGAAGAACAGAACATCGAAGCCTAGTAGGCCTGTTGCGAGCTGCACGCGATAGCGAGCGTTTCATCGAGCGAAGCAAGTTTATCGTCATCGCTGAGCTGTAAACTAGTTTCGTGCGCGCAATGATCCTACTTTATCGTAGACAAGTATATGCGTAGGTATCGGGAGCCTCTTAGGAAATGTCTTAACTAAAAGACAGATGACGCCCCAGCTGATCGGATCAAGACTCCTTAGCAGCTCGTGCACCAACTACGCGACATTAGCATTGCGCCGCGAGATTGATTTGAAAAGGCGCACCGCACGCGTCCCGCCGGTTCCGAGGTCCCACATATTCCGCCTACCTACCACGTTTCTCGTCTGCCAGTCTCTAATCCCAGCAGCTGCCGCGGTATCACGACTGTAGTGCTGGCTCAGACTCGAGCAGGAAACAATCAGTTATGCAAGCGGTCGTCTTTTGTTTCCTTTGATATCAACTCTATGATCGCGGGAGCCTAGAGCAAACAACAGAGCACCCGGCCAAGGCGATGCTGGGCGCGTACCTCACTCCGTGTATCTGGGGTGAAGAACTCTGTTAGATTTTTTGGGTGTGATCAACCTTGGACACGTTGTGTACGTTTCTTCGTAGCCAGAATCGAAGGGTAAATCCTCGAGGAAATGTCCGGACGAGCAGAAGAGGAAGCCCAGCGCGCGTAGAGGCGAGCGTGAATGCTGCACCCACCCAATGAAGGTCGTCATAATGAGTGTCATGCCTTTTCTTTGAATCTTAGAGCATTCCTTTTAGAACATGGACTCGTTATTGCGCTCCTAGCTGGCGGAATTAGCGCCCCACTCATAATTTGTCAGCATGACTTAAATTTTAAAAAATAAGCAGCCCATTATTCCAAAAAGAACGCAGCAAGGCAGCATGATAGGAGAACTAGCAGTCAGCTGCGGTTCCCTTTTCCTCTGGTTCAGTACGCGTGCTTACTTCTCCGTGACTTCGCGTCGTTACACGAGTGACACAACGCGTATACGACAACTGCTGACCTCTCTTCTCTTAGCGATAGTGCGTCGAGAGATCACACACACACGCCGACTACAACTGATTTGACGGACTATTCAAACACGCGCACTGTTTTCTTTTAAACTAGTTTGCAAATTTAATGACCCCATGGTCATATGAGAGACAACTAACTCAAACAAAACTTACTTCCTAAGGGAGACATAGCACAAGACATAACTCTTATCACTATAAAATGAAGTTGCGCTAGTTCTTCGCATTAAGATCGGATTTGACAGCGGTCGCTACTAGCAGCTTTATCCACTTTAACCGAGCACTAACAGAAGACGCGCGCGACATCTGCTAAGTATCCTCTATAAGCGAAGACATTGTACTCAGTGAAACAGGCAAAAGCGAAGAAGAACGCGATTACTATGCGATGTCACACTAGTGTAGAACGCGTGTTTGAGGATAGCAACAATGTTCACGACACTATCACTTCAACATTACATACCCCTTATTCTCGCGTTTCGCGCGTCACAAAGAAGTGTAACTGAAAAAGGAGCGAAGGGAATCCTAGCCGCGAAGAAGTAGAGAAGATGGCCTATAATCACAGATGTACCATACGCCATCCTACGAGTTCTTACTAATGCGCAAGTGGCACTCGCTCCTGCGCGTGAGCGCCATCTCTACTAAACTACGCACAATCATCACCTAAGACCTTTCCATCGACTACAGGACCAGTTCGAACCAGACCCTGGATATACGATGAAGCGACAGCATTACAGTAACAAGGCTGGAACTCAAACTGGGTCCACCATACAGGACGTACCACCACGATCTTACGTCATATGAACCTGACAAACACACGGTTCGGCAGAGACGATCTCCCTGGCGACACACAATTCATCATAATGACTCACATCTTCTGGATAGGAAGACAGGTAGCCGAGCGTCTCAGTAGGAGGACGCCCATCCGCCAAACCTATCAGAAGGGACTCTGTCTGACGTCTAGAACTTCTAGAAATGAGGTACTTATATGCAAGGGGATGAGGACCTACACGGAGACTTCTATTAGGAACGAACAAGCAACATGTGGACAAGTCCGCATTGTAGACCTAGTAGCAACACATAAGTAAAGGAAATTGCTTATTCATGTTGATCTATTGAAACTAAATACACTGAAAGTCTATTCTCAACGTTTTCTCTGCCCTAGCGAGTGGGATCATGCAATGAAATTCATACATTATATCTCGTTCACAGGTTGGGTAGGATACTCACAAAAGGAGGGGTAGGTATTTGTAGAATTACGAAGAATGAAGAGTGTAGTATGAAGGAGATAGCGCCCTACAAGGAGGATTGAGCGGCTTTTGTGGCGAGAGGAACTCAGGGAGTAAAGCCGAGATGGGACTTATATCCAGAGATGAGGGAGCTAAGGAAAAATCACAATTTCTGGAAATGGGGGAGTGGGCAGGAACGTCTGGGCCAGAATCTGCGATAAAACAACATGAACAAAACTGGAAAGAGACTTCTCCCATCGAAATCATTACACCGTGTAGGATAGAAGATAAGGTCCACCGGATCGAGAGTCAAATCGATCATTCACCTATCAGACTCAACGGGTGAGGCAAGGATTCAAGCAAATGGATTCTCGTTGTTCTTTAAATCTACCTCGCTGCTCATGAAGTTGGAATATGTCGACAGCTCACCCGACCAGGAGTGGATTCTAGCTGAACGGGCAACTAGCAAAGCCTTGACAGTTGGGCTAGGTGTTCGTGACTTGCAAGAAACTGGGTTCAAACTGGACTGAAGGCAAGAGGAATCAATAGTCCTCTCTTCTGGACGATTTCATCACTTGGCTAGGGCTTTCGAATACAAATAGCTCTGGGCACTACTGAGCAACCCTAAACAAGGAGCAGTAGATCGTCGATGGAAGAGCCATTCAGTAAACTTCTATTGGGACTTTCTAAGATTATGGATTCCGACTCAGGGACTCTAGCAGACAAACTAGTACTAATCTAAGGGCACCAGACGCAGGAGCCGCCTGCCGGATTCGAACCAATAAAGATGTGGCCGAGAGAGGGAAGGCTCTTTCTCTGAGCACAATCAGTGGATTTCACCTGGGCCACCTAAACACAGAAGTCTCCCTGTAAATAGGGCATTGGTTAGCACATCGGAAAGCTCGGGCAGGAGTAAGGAGACATACTATCCATACAAATTCCCGATTCGCTAGCCCCTCAAATCCCATTTTAGTCAATCGGGGGAATTTCTAAGGTTCCTTACTCTCCGGGTTGAGAATAGTCTGAACGAAAGAGGGGAGAAGGGGCATCAGTCTCTCCACCAGCAGAGCCCACGTTTCCCGACCCCAACAGGAAATTGCAAATGAATAAAGAATCTATGTGCACTAGCATGGAGTGGATTGACTATTCTGAATCTCCTCTTCTCATATCTCCCCCCCCTTTTTCTTTGCCTTCGGCATATTACCAGGCCCAACCATTGCATCGGTTTGAAAACAATACTAACCAAGGTGGCGTTTCATTTCAATCAAAGAGCTTTATGCACTCTAGCCGCTAATGACGAGACTCTTTGAACACCAAGCGCAATGCTAGGGAACTACACAAAGTCTTTTGTCCTACTCCACATGGTTTTTGCGAGAAACCTCTCAATCCCCCGCTTCTCTTCTGTTTCCTTCCCATATTGAGTTCTCCTCTCGCAATCGTATTTCTGCATCAGATAATGATCCCATGCGCGACACTTTCTCTTTTATTGTATTGGCGCCCCGAATACAGGTAGGCTATTAGATTGAGTCGACCAGCCTGTACCGTCCGACATTCCGACGATCGATAGAGACCCAAACTGGGGAGGCGCAGAACATCATTGAATCGAAAGCGCCACTGTTCTGAAAAGTGAGAAAGACTTTTTTCAACTTTGATCATCTAATCTCTCCGATCATTTTTGAATATCTTTAGGTGGCCAACCGACCGATTGGGCCGCTGGGCGGCCATGTCCACAAGAACCTTCTCTCTACGACTTCAAAGTAATCCCATTTATTGATCGTATCCGAGGCGGCATCCTAATTCTTAGGCAAATGACTAAATCTAAACCCGGTTTCCCACACTCAGAAAAACGCTAGAAAAAGGTAGTAGTCACTAAACAAGAGCTAGGTAAGCAAGTCAATGTAAGGAGAGGATCTAGAAAGGCCGGGGCCTCGTCATCTTTAGGAAGATATTGATGTTCCAGGATTCTGGTATGACGTTCATAAAAGCCTTGCTTCTTTCAGGTCGGCTCGTATTAGCCTGTGCTTTATTACAGGTATCATCTTTCCCACCGTTCCGTTGTCTTTTCTCAACAGGTGCGGCTTTGAAGATCTACAGGTCGCTGTTCAGCGAGCGCCCGCCCCGGGGTATAAGTGGACCTGGTTTCCATGTTTTCCCCGAATTTCATCATCAGTTCCAGGCTCAAAGTGCCTGTTCATAATATCCATCTTCATCATCCAAAGGTCTTCGTCATATCCATTGAGTTGACTCAGAGAACCTGCTCATCTAGTTTACGAAGTCAAATAGGTTCATTAACCACTCCTCTTTTTAGAGCTTTAAATATCACAGAGAATAGGGAGTAAAGCGGTATTACTCTAATCGTATCATTTTAAATTGGAAACCAGGACACAGTTCTTCTTCGACTGCGAACAGCCCTTAATAAAAGGTAACCGCGGAAGGGTCTTAGTAATGTTCCTCTCCCTGCTTGCGGATTTTTTTCCATGGACGCTGATTCAGGAGACTTCTTCTTCTAAAAATAAAAAAAGAGAAGCAAAGGTTTGGTTACAGAACCTAACGTGAGAGGATCGATAAGTTTCTCTCCCATCCTACTTTATTTCGGTGAGACGTGAGAGCCAACTATCTGTTACAGTCGAACCAGTAAACGATCTTAAGGTCTTAACACATAACTGACGTTCGACCAACTTTGATAGGCATACATTGCGCAAGCCAAATAGCAGTCTAAGAGGCTTACCCTTCTTCTCTAAAGAGTCGTATAGCATGTATTGTTGTAGTCGGTCCTAAAGGAGAACCGTTCTGCTTACCCACCCCCGCGTCCTTACCGGCGCGGTCTCGGCCTCGTACTTTTTTCCTTCAAGACCGTCTTGCTGTTCCCCCTTCCCCCTCTCCACTCACCCCTCGTTACCGTCCAAACAGGCCGTATGGAGTATAGCCAAGTGGTAAGGCATCGGTTTTTTGGTACCTACGGCAAGCAAAGGTTCCAGAATCCTTTTACTCCCAGATTAATGAACACCCGATCGTATCTGTCAAAAACGAGCTGACGACTACAGGGAAGCGGCTGAACTGCAAGTCCCTGAGCCTCAGCTTGTAGTCTCTAGCCAAAGGTTATGCGACTTGAGGCTACTTTCTAAGAGAAGAGAGGAAGAAGGAAAAGAACTAGACCGCACATGAGAAAGCAGATCCACACTGACCATAACCAGCGCGGAGTTGAACACAACACGGACTTCGGGGCCAGTTTCTTTCATCAATCCCTGGCCCTTGCTTAACTCCATTGTATTTCCGTAAACCCGGTCGCTCTGGTTGATCTGATCGGACCCCGGACACGTGAGAGCCCCTAGCCCTCAAAGGAATGCAATGTTCCCTCGCGCTTCATGGGTCGGTAACGTTCGCAGCCAACCCCGGCAATCCCTCACAATTCTAAAGAAGTCCTACCGCGCTCGCCCAGGCCTGCCGCAACAATAATGGAATGAGTGGACCTGAATCTGCTTGCTTATGTGTCAGAGCATAACACGCAATCGGCATAGGACGCGACAGAGGAGCTTTTCGAGTGACGGGCTGCCGAAGAGCACCAAAAAAAAACAAAAATCACTCGAAGCTCTGACCTTTTGCTTTGCCCCAGCGTACTTCCCCAGTTTTGCCACCCACCCAATAGGCCTGCAGTCAATTGAGCCCTTTCTCGTTCCTCATCAAAACAAAAGACAATCGCCTTTTTTTTGCCGGCAAGCTAGCCTCGCCTACCTCATCTATAGGCATTTCTAGCCGCCCGCGCAGCGAGATCAGATCGATTACTTCTACAACCATCAATGCCGAATTATTCAATAGTACGAAAAGGAACATAGCTTATTCATAATCTTAGAGGCCCTGCACCGTCTGCAATCAATTGCTCTGGATCATAAAGAAGAGGGAAGCGAAATCTTTTTTTTGAATCAATCGCCTGAACCTGCCTATCTTTCTTTGGCCAGGAGGGTGGCCAATCACTAATGGATCTCTCAACGAGAAGCCTCATTCAGTCTAGAGGAAATTTTATTAGGTTTAGGTGGATCCTGATGATTATGCGATTCGAAGATATTATTCGGAAGTTGGTTCAGACGATTAGATGAAAGTCGAGTGGGCTAAATCGTCGAGAAACTCCTCACTTGCACCCAATCTTCCCTGTACAGGCTCCCTGCTAACCGCCAGCGCGACAACTGTCCGAATCATTTGACGCCTTCTTCTCGCTGAGCACCCTCCTACTACTTCTATTCCTACTTCAGGTTCGGGGAGCTCCGGCAGAGGAACTGAGTCAGCCGCGACACACTTCCCTTTTTTTCTCTCTCACTCCCTTTCCCCGCGAATTTTTATCCATTTTGCCTCAGATTGGGAGCGGAGGTACCCACGAGCGGTGGCGGGCATGCTCTTTCTGGTATCGGGGTAGAACTAAACTCGGAAGGACACAACCCCGACCACCGCCTGTACTCGCTAAAGAAAATGGCTATGGAGATGAATGCCCCATCTGTCCCTATGATTTGACTAGGTTAGAGTCATAATGATGGTAAAGAACACTAAAAAAACAATCCAATCAGACGGAACCATATCCAAAGGCATGTCTGCAATGCGCTTCGGCATTCCTAACGTAGCTCCTTATGTCACTCACTCTAACAATACCCCTAACTTCAGTTACAATATTCGCCTTCAAAATAAACATCAGTCCCCTTCCTTATAAAAATCCATATCCAGTCACAATATCTCCACAACTTAGGTGATCTAGATGCAGAAACTGACCCAAATGCGTACAATATTGCTATGGCTTACTCACGCCCACCGTCTTCCCTCTTTCGAATAAACGCTATTCACTACCATGAGCCCCGTTAAAGGGAAGGATAGTACATGGTTCATTCCTCGATTTCGCATGTGGTCTGCTTCTTTCCCCGACACATCATCAGAGTCTCGCCATTTCAACCCATATATCTAATGTAGCCCTCAGCTCGCCCCAAACCCTATCCAGCTTTCCAGGCCATACAATCCCCTCATTCCATTTTACTCACCTCCAACCGACACAGCTTATCGCGATGATGTCATTTATCCGCGAGAATACGATCCTTCAAAAAATTAGTGGATTTTGGTTGGATGAGAGTCTCGCAAAGAATCCTCATTTTATAAAGGGGCGTCTACAACTAGCAGCCACTTTCCCCTTATTAGTATAGCAATGAGTTCTTGAGCCAACCTTAAATCGTGGGAGGAAAGGCAGAAAAGTGAGCCAACCCCAGGCAAATACACTTCTCGTTATCTTGTTCCTTGTCAAGCTCCCGTACCCGGCCTTACTCGCATCCTCCCCAATTAACAGTAACGTAAGGAGGGGGCCACTATCAATTGAAAAAGCCGTCTCAAAAAGAGAATGAGGTCTAGCGCCCCATCGAGAAAGAGCAATAGAACAAGGTGGGAAAAAAGATCTAAGGTAGGACAACCAAGGGCAATTCAATGCTTTATGGAGAATCCTTAGACATTATGCGAGTACAGGGGCCCAGCGGTATCCAATCATGTATCGCTCGGAACAAAGGACAAGAGGAATGGAGACGTTTTAAGAGGAAGATCTAAGTACCGAGAGGGAATTGGAGCTCGAATTCCTTAAGCATTCTCACACGCACCCACCATTCGTTAGCACGACCCTTACCACCTTACCACCAGCCATTTCACTCGAATCTGTAGTAAGCAGTATCCTTCTCAACTAAGAGGATAAATCCTCTATCTTTTTTTCTTTAATCTTTCTTTGAATCACAAAAACCTTAAGAACCATAGTGCCACCAACCGAGGCGGAGAATTGAGATACAACGATTGGATGTGCAGCGACACGTAACCCGAGATTAGATCCGTAACCAGACGTTGCGGAGAATAGGAGCAACGGGATCATGGAATAACTAGAGGGTAACGTCTAGGAACATGGCAGACCAAGCTCCATCACTTTTTTCTAAAACACGATTGAAAAAAGAAAGAGGCCGTGTGTTTCTACTTCCCAACGCTCCAATAAACCCTAACACCCATACCCGTCTGGAGAATGATATTATATGACACTAGAGAGTTACTTATGAAACACCGGCAACTTGAAACTAAGGATTGATTCTGCGGCTCAAAATCCCTGAACTGTTCGCAATACGCTCTCTTTCGGTTCCAGCCGAAGGCCTATAATACCGTTCAGATTCGACTTTCCTAGACGTCGGCATAATATCGGAAATTGGATTCAAAGACCACCATCATGGTATTTAACAGCTTAGGCAATCGGCAGAAACTCGATTCCTCATGCTAATATCTAAAACCTGCCCTTAACGGAAACGCGTCAAATTCAAATCCCTCCACTTACCACTCAGTACCTTGCTATCCCCGCTTATTGATTAGGGTGAGCCACTCAAGGTCGCTTTGTCACTCGGCCCAACATTTTCAAAGCTTTTACGTTAACGAAAATACCGGCTTTAAATGCCTTTTTTCGGAAACTAAACTAAAGTAGCTCGTCAACCTAAAAACAGTAGACTTCCCCTCACTACGCGAAAGTGGTCCCGTCGATGCACTGTCTACTGATATATCTCCTATTTCTAGTTCTGTGATCCAGCTGTCAAATGCGCCCTTTGCTTTAAATTACGTCGCTAACGCGCCCCTACAATTGAAAAGACATTCTAGCACTCCTTTTATATAACAAGGAATTGCATGGACATTTCGTGAACATGGTCACATTGCGGGAAATGTAAGATACCTTTGATGCGGCGAGAAAAGGGCTGCCCTTCGCCAGGCATGCATTGAAAAGTCCCAACTGGAAAGGGAAGGTTAATCATTAGTAGTGGCCCCAGCACTCCCTGCCTGCGCGCTTTGGTTTCATCATGCCTCGTTTTTGTTGACGGTCCGTGCGTAGGATTACAAAGGATTTGCACCGGATTCTCGCATTGTACAGTCGCGACACATACGGGCTTACTATAAACAGTTTATCCATTCTTTCTGATCTACCTTTAGCTAAGAAATGCCATTAGTCCTAATGCTGCCACCCACAACCTTGAACTGGACTAAACGAAGACAAGTGAAGACGCATAGAACAAAGTTTAGTCTAATACACTTTAAGAATATTCTTATTTTCATACTTCTTCTAAACAATGTTAACGCCGGAAAGGCGTACCCTTAGAACCATGAAGGCAGTGAAAAAGAAAACCCTAGCTACCCTATAAGCTTCCCTCTCCTCTCCGATACATGCATGACTCACATAACCCTTAACACCACACCGCCCCTCGTCTCAAGCTACCGCTAAACCTGCATGAAAGCCAACCCTACAATCCTGCTGCAATAATAATCTCGATCATTTTAGCTTGGGAAGGACAATAGACTGGCATATCCCGATATCTTTTATTGGAGTGAGATTAGGGGTCTGTGAGAGCCCATTACTCTAACTAAAAAACAATGCGCATCGCTCTTTCTTTCTCGGAATCCTACGTTACCACAATGGTTCCACAACCGGCTCATCCCCCCAATCTCAACTCAGTTATGCAGGTATTCTTTTGCTACCATCCACCACCATCAGGCATCCTTACCCACAAGTCTCAGCGGTTCGCTCCGTTCTCCAACCAAATCAAGGCCAACATGGCTATAATGCCAAGGCAAAGCATAGTCAAAACCGCCTAGCAGTTTCACTCACTTAAACACAACCCAATGAGTATTATTTTACCGCTCCGTGTTCATTGAGTTTTTTTAAAAGCCTCTCGAATAAGCCTAATCGGGGAAACTTCTATTCTATAGATAGACCCTTGTCTTGGATTTGACTACTAATGTCATCCACATAGTCAAATACATCATCTCCTGGAAGACTGGCCCTCATGCAAGAGCCCTCTGTAGGTTGCTCCGGCATTCGTTAGGCCGAGCCGAAATGGCATGACCTTTGCACCAGAAGGCTTTCCCCCGCCCCTTATGCAAGGAAGTCTCTTGGTCTTTCACGGTCGCCAACCGTCTTTGGTTGTATATCCGAGAAGACCTTCCATTCAAATGACAGCGTTTTGTAACCACTGCAATCTAAATGATAGTGGAGTGGACAATCGCCTTGGGACACGGCTTTATTTAGTTTAGCTTTCCTAAAAGAAAAGTCCTTCCCATCGTTTTCGGCTACGACAGACGGTTAGAGATCCAATCAAATAATCCAAGTCCTAATTCAGCAGCGGGCCACTTTTCATTTTTTTCTTTTAAAAATCCAAGTCGGGATGAGCTTGGAGACTTTCTTTTAGACCTATAAAGTAAAGTAATGCTCTACAAGGACTGGATTCTCTTAAGCCTGCCATATCGTTATATGACCAAGCAAAGACGCTGCCCGGTATCGGCTAAGAAATTGGCAAACCTTGCCCTTTCTTCGGGAACCTAATGATGCGCCGATCATAATGATATTTGGATTCTCCTCAGGAACCAAGGACCATCTTACTATGCTACTTCATGCTCTTCTATCAGGCTCTCCTCTTGGTTCCTACTATAGGAATGAATTGGCCCGATATCCCCTCTGTCATCCGATAGCTTAGTCTTTTGAGCGAGACTACGAATAAGGGCTATCCCTTTTTCCCGCACGTTAGCCCCCTTCACCTCTCCCACTCCGGTGATAATTCGACTGTCCTCTTCGCTTCCTATCCTCATATATCTTGAATTCTCGACATTCATCCAAAGAATTTAGAAAATTGGTCTAACACAATCCGATTGGACAACGTATTCCTTCCCCCAGCTAATTAGTGAAAACAGGGCCATCAACTCTAATAAAAGAATCGAAAGAATCCAATATCGGGTTCAGGTACCCTCCACCAAAGCATTAATTCGATGTCTGCACACATAACCATACAAAATTTCTCAGAATCTTCTCTATTAGAGCTCTATTACGTCGAATTAAACACTAATCTTCTATACAATCAGTATTATCTCGTCAAGCTCCTCACCTGAGAACATTTCACTAACCACACTGCAGGAAGCATAACACGTACGCGTCCCTTGGGGTCGGTAGCCCACAGTCACACACTGTTCTCCTGTCTTCTACTTCGTTCAGACAGTAGCAGCATAGCACTGTATCGTAAACAGTCACTGCGACATCTCCCTCACACATATGGCGTTTCAAACTCTGCATGTTCATATTTCGTTTGACCCAGGTTTTAGACAAGTTTGAAACATAACGGCTAGATTGACTAGCTTACTACCCAACCTGTAGACTAGCACATAGTCAAATCTACTCTCTATCTGCGCGTCTCTACCCTAGCCCAGGTAGCCAGCAGCCATGGGTAGGAAAACTTCTTTTATCTCGTCCAATCAAAAGAGCTGATTGAGAGAGGATTTACAGGGTTCGATAATGATTGTCAGAATAGTCATTAGCCACACGGTGTACCGCATCATATTCATTCGTAAAAGCGCACCTACATGCGGCGGTGTATCAGTCCTCCTCTTCTTATCCTGAACCATCGAACAAATAAAAAAAGATCTCGGCATCAGCCGACTAAGAGTTTCCGAATAAAAAAAGTAATGATACTTTAACGTAAGGACGAGAGACAAACCGAAGTCTGACAAAGAAAAAACCGTAGATCTCCAGCGCGCTTCAAAACTAACTAGTAATTAAGACTAAAAGTAAGTAAGATCCTTTTCTTGACTTGGCCGTGCGTTTCATTCTAAGCGCATACACAATCTCTTTTTTTAAAAACTATCATTTCAACTCAACAAATAAAATGAAAGCATCTAGCACTTTGCTTGTTGTCCGCATACTACTCAATTGTTGAGTCTCTCGGGTGTCTGATCCGATCAGTCCGTGATGAAGAGAATCCGATCTTCCGACTAAGAAGTCTCGTCACGACAACTCAATTTGTCCGGTAAAACTACTAGGGGCTTTCCCCATGGTTTATTAAAAGGAGGGGAGATTTGCTCCTCATCCGGGATTTCATTTCATTCATATGCACTCAAAAAGTAAGGTCTTAAAAACTTCATAATTCATGATCGGCCATTCCATTTTGTTGCTTCAGCAAGTAGGCGACGGCGAATCTATATCTATGCTTCAATCGGATACCAATTGCTTGGGATCGTTTTGCATGCGGCTTCGAGATGACTGCAGAAAACACAGCTTCTTTCTAGGTTTGTCTTCTTCTTTTCTCCGTAAAACAAAATGGCCCATCTTTATTTGATGGGCGAACGACGGGTATTGAAACGCCTAGCGCGTGGTGGATTCACCAATCCACTGACCTGATCCACTTGGCTACATCCGCCCCTAACCCCGCACAGGTTATCAGTCTCTATCTAACAGGAGTCAAGATCCTTTCTTGAACTCCCCTATGACCGCTATCAAAGAAAGCTTTTTCCTAGAATCTATCAGTTGCAAGTCTATTGTTCTCTTTCCGAATGAAGTGAAACAAAGCTTCAAAACAAAGAGGTTTAGGGCTGTTCACTTCATTGATTTGACTTCACTTTACTTAAGATCTAAAGAGAGGGCCCGGAGCGGGACAGTAAAGCTCATATTAGCAAGCACTCAGCGAGCGAGAGCTAAAGTCAAGCACCTACTTTCCTATCAATGAATAAAAGAACTGAACTCTGAATCTCGAAGAAGCGAGCCCTCTATCACAAGAGAAAGGACAACGTTGCGCGTGCATGCAGCGCATCCGTTCTTGCGCACCGATTACGCGCCCTTCCTTCAGCTGCTTCTCGCCTTATCTATTCATGCTCTTAACACTAAAAATGGAGATTTTAGGGATCTCTCTTGTTCATTAGATCTTGAAACCAGATCACAACCTCCCGGATAGAAACAACACTTAAAGAGGAGTAAAAGCCAATCGGAAAGGTCTCACCCTGTCCCCGAAATTGTTCACTATCGACGATGTCCCCTGTGAGCGAACGGAGCGACACCATACTCTTCACTTTCTTTCTTTCAATCGTTCCATGATCTCATGGACTGTACTAAGTGCGGTTGGCTTCGTTTCGTCCATTCCCCCTATCTACGCAATTCCCTGTCTTCGTTTCTTGATCAATGTGGGGGCGAAAGAGAAGTTGTAGAGGAGCGGCTGTGAAGGGCTCTTCCGATATCCCCATTTAACCACAGTAGAAGTAAGGGCAGGGCGTCCTTATCACCCCACAAAAGAAACCATGATCTCGCGCTACTTATAGGGATTATACCATGCCTGAAGTACTTGCTTCTCTACCAAGCCACCCCACTTGAGAAGCTGGTCGCTAGAAAGAACGTCTCTATAGAAGAAGCGAAGGCTGTCTACGAAGCTCTTCGCACATCTCTTTCTTCTTCACTCCCTGTGCAATCGTAATACTGCCGGTCTTCGTACGCTACTATAGATTCACTAAGCAGGATAACCGATGTTTCCCTGACTTTCTCTGGTTTCCGCAACCCGTAACCCTTTTCACGATCACAAAACTTTTTCTTCTTTTTCATAGCGACCGCTCTCAAAATAAAGTGAAGGATAAGCAACCCTTCTAGAAGCGTACCTTCCTCCCGCCTCCTTCCATTCCTACTAGCCTCCTTCGGTGAGAAGTTCCCCTTCCCTTTTCACAAAAAAAAAATAACAAAACAAAACAAAGCATGCAGCATGATTTGGTGCATGCTCAGTCAAACGGGAAACAAGTTGTGAACAAAGCTGTTTGAGCTTGACTACTTTCCCATTCGGGTGGGGTTTACACACAGAGTATAGAGAGTCTAGGATAAGGAATGGAACCGCTTGAGTGGCGTCGTCTGATAGTTGCTACAACTTCTGGTAAAGAAAGTACGACTGTACTTTGAACGGAATCACGAACCAATTTCACGCATTCCTCAGCTTTCTTAATTGAGCGTAGAGACAGAACATCAAGGATTACACTAGGAGAATACGCTCAAACGATAGTTTCACTTGACTAACGTACAATATTACGCAGATCTCTGACACCCACAGTGACAGCGGAAGGCTACCGCACCTGAGCCATCGTTAGACTTCTGCAGAAGTGTAAGGTGCTAAGTATAAAAATAGAAGATATGAAGAGTCCCACCACTTAGATCCTAGTCCTATATCCCACCAGCTGATCGCATACCCCGCACCACACACTACAACTATATTAATTAATGGATATACTCTTTTACATAGCACTAGCTTTATCCTTAACCAGTTTGAACCTTACACTTCGTACCTTAGCCTCTCTTCTTTATAGTTCGACTAAGTACTTCGCTAAAACCAAACCATAACTTGTTCTTACGTAGCATAGCCTTCGCCACTTTCAAACGGCGAGGTCGCCTCATCTTTGGAGTTTTTCTAGAACAAGAGACGGGTCCCAATACTACTAATTCAGGGGGTGGGAGCGCAACTCGTAGGATCGGGACGAACCGCGTAATTTACATCGTAAAATCGCCAACTCGCAACAAAACAAATCTTAATTCGTATAGAGAAAGAAAACGAACCACTCTAGTCTCGTAGGCCCACGAGCGGGTATGATGAGAATTGCTTTTTGGTCCCTTTTCGTCCAGTGGTTAGGAACATCGTCCTTTTCATGTCGAAGACACGGGTTCGATTCCCGGTAAGGATAGGTTTACTCAGTCCCGACCGCTTACAGTTAGTGTTCATTGCTGGAGTGATCGCTCGCTATCTGGCGGTAAAAGGTGGTCCGGAAGCTTTCCTCTCACCAGCAAGGACAAGATGAATCACCACTTCTCTCGGACTTCCTTTACCTTCGTAACCTTAAGCTTTATTAGATGTTCCTTTCATAGATTCCTCGAACCTCCGACAGTCATAATATCCATTGCATGCGTATCTTTCTCTCCTCCCCTCAGCCATAGAGTCATCATCCCCCCCTTTTCTTTTTATTAATTTCTTTTTCTTTTTAGGCATTGAACCCCACCGCATCCGTGGGGTGCTGAGTGGTGTCCCCTCCCCTCCCTAATACCTAATACTTAGTTCCGTCTATGGAGCCTATAGCTTCAACCATGGCATAGCAGTAAAAACCAGTAAGTTGGCCTAGTCTCATCGCCCAGCGCCCTTCCCTTCTTCAGTGGCCAAGCGAAGCGTTCAACGGTTCTTCGGCCTACCACCTTTGATCAAGGTTGAGCTTGTTTCATTGAAGCAAATGCTATGCTGCCCTTCCCCCTTGTCAAGATCAAAGCGAGGACTTTATTTTACTACCAAGGCCGCAACACAAAACGAGACTAGCCTCTACAGATCGCGATCGAGATTATCTACTTGATCGAAGCACGACAGGGCTTGATTTGAAGTGTGGAGATGCAGTCCAAGATAAGGCCTACATCTCTAGCTGCCTGCAGGATGACGTCTATTCTATCTCAACACGCCTCCTACTCCTACTAAAGGCCAGCAGAACGGATAAGCTCTGACCCATAACCAAGCAGTAGCTCGTTCACCCTCTTCGGCTATCTACCATTCAAAAAGGTTGTTTTTTTTTTGTTTTTTATCTTATCTGCAAATAGCGTCCTTGAACAGTGAAGCGAACTAGGTCTAATTATTCTGATAGGAAAGTGCGCGCGATGCAGGGAATCGTGTCAAGTGCGCTACCGAGCATAATTCTGATTGCCAACCTCTATCCCAACCCAAATCTTCAATTACTCAATTAATAGTTTTTATCTCTTTCTTTACAGTTACAGTGAGACAAGGGTGACAAAAGTTTCACATATGTCGCCGTCTCCTCAATTGAGCGAGACGTGATAGATAGACATGGCATATTTGTACACCGGTCCCAATCTGTTAAATTCACCCAATTCTTACAAGGATATATGTACACATCTAGCTTTGATCACAGTATGCGACAAGTTCCCTATGTGCATTAGGGGTGTATCTCCACCCCCATTATCGTCATAAGACGTGGTCCTGACTCATGAACCATTCCTGTGTTTTTTAGGTCCCTACTAAGCATAATTCGTAAACTAGAATGGCATACTGAAGCCTTTATTAAAGTTTACTAGCAAAGAGCATCGAAAGCAAACGATCAAAATCTACTTAACGATTAGGTAATTATGAGTTAAAAACTACTCGTGTTAAGCATGAATCCAGGCCGCTCCATTCTGCAACTAGGGTTCCAAACCTTCCCCTTAAGTTTCCCTATAAACAAGAACCTTTCCAACTCAAGAGATTGCCTAAAGCGCTATTGTGAATTGATCTTCTACAAGTCAGGAAACGAGGGAACGTCTGGCCAAAGCAAGCCCACCTCGAAAGTACTTGCACAATCAGTCCCAGTACTAATGAAAAGCCACGTGACTTATCAGGATTGGAACTTTCGAAAAGGAAAGACTTCGTTTACTTCCTGCAACATTCTAAGTAAGAACTAGTAAAAGAAAGAATTTGAACTAAATAAGGCAGCATTGATAGAACGTTGAATGAGAAATGCTTGGAGTGGGAATCGTCTTAGCAACTGGCTATAGACATGACAAAAGCCGCCGGGAGAGGAGAGACAATCTTTCTGAGAGAGTAGGGACGAGCGAGTGAAGAGAATGGGAAAAAAAGAGGTACGTGCCTTCTGAGCGGTCATTTAGGGGCCTTGTTAGCGACCATCATTCTTCCCTAAGCTCAGAGTCCGATCGAAGCGAGCAAGAGATAGAGATCATCGCTCATAATGTGAATTGAGAAACAAGCCCCATTCTTTTTCATCTCCTCGGGCAAGTACCAATTAAAATCGACGTCTTAACCTGACATCCTAAAGCTCAGTTGATGTTGAAGCAGTAGCTCTGGATCGAGACAGGATGCTTACCGTGGGTATTATGAAAAGCTGGAAAGGAGCTTTTTTTTTATAGAAGAGTAAGGAGAATGAGAAGACCCAAAGAGACCTCAACTCATATCGTACACACACACACACACACACAATGACCTGATCAAGCTCATCACGTCGCTCACGACCTTTTTAGGAGATCCCCTTCAACCCATGTTTCCCGAGAATAGAAAATCGCTTGGCTTCGACTCGCCAGCCCTTATGAATTCATACTCAGCCAGCCGCTCTAGTACACATCTAGTAACAAACAACCGAAGCACAGAATCCGCTTGCATCGACATCCCGAGCACACAGAGAGGCCCTTCCGCCGAACGGACTACATTTCTCTTCTTGGATGAAGACTATCGGGAAGTTGGAACTGAAGAACTATCACCAGTCCAAGACAGGAAGATTTACTAGGACATGGGAACCCAGGTAATTAATCTCTTTCTACAATTAACCTCAAGACGTTCATACCGGATACTCCACTCGTGGTCAAAGGAGAGCCCGGAGGAACTTTCCCGACGATTTGTGATCTTGGAGATGTACCATTACAACAGGTCACTCGCCCTACCGAAACAAAGGAGTCACACATTGTTTGAACAAGCACATATCCAGTGGGTGCGGAGCGGACACGTCAACAGCCAAATGCTTGCCAAGAAAATCATGAGCAAGGCCCCTTGAAAAGTAAAGGGTGTCAAGAGATGTCAGAACAATGTCAACTCCTTTGATTTTAGATGGAAATTTCTTCTTTCGCAAAATTCCTGCATCATGTCGAATGTCGGGTCATCGACTCATCCCCAAGGTAAGACCCCAGAATGAACTAAAAACGTACCTTCGAAGCTGCGATCAGAGCTGCTTAACATCATTGAGACAGAGATCAGAAGAAATTGGTGGAGGATAAAGTCAAAAGTGAACCAACACTGGGATCTGATCATAGCCGCCGTGAATGTTTTTGTATGCAAAGAGCGAGATGTTTTTTTAGATCGGCAAACAGAGATTGTCCTGCACGAAGAACAATATCGAATTTTTGGAGAAAACCCCTAATGTCCCTTTTTGTACCTAGATAAGGGAAGACCTCGAGAGAGCAAACAACCCAAGTAGATAGGTGCAACCATCTCGTTTCCTGCTAGCGTAGGTCTAAGGTAATTCACAGAGCAAGCAGATCAGAATACGGAATGGGGGGCCACTCGACACCCTTCTCTAATAGGGGCAGTGCTCACCTATAGAACGGGAATGTTATTCATCCACACTCTTTAAAGTCTGAGCGAGATTTCAAGCTCAGGCGGAATAGAGCAGTGTCAACCAATATAGACGCCCCTGACTCTCTCTACTATAAAAAAAAGCCCTTCTCTTTTCATTCTTAACTTAGAGAAGGCTTTTCGGCCCTATGGAGTAAAGGGAAGTGCAGATCTGGAGTGTATTGGACGATAAATAACGCTTTGGCAGCAAGCCGAGGGTTTGTAACCAATCAATTTCCGGCATAACGAGAAAAGAGTCCAGCCGAGCATATTTGTTTTTGCTAGTTTCTTGAGCCCCGTCAAATCTTGTACTCAGAGTCACGGATAAAGTGGACTACCCAGCGCCTTTGATACTAACTGGTGGATGACCTTTCTATGGCTTATTTCCCCCACGTCCCTTTGGGACCATTCACCCTTTCAAGCAAATGTAGAAGCCCTACTTTCTCATACACAACGATTACGGTTTCCAAGCCAAGATGAATAGTTTATAGTCGACTCAGAATACGGCGAAATCCCCCCATTGAATTCTCTTTTAGTACCTATTCTCTTGTAGATGCAACCCTTCATCGAAAGACATAAGGGCGGTTATGAAACGACCCACCTCTAATAAAGCCTTTAGGTTGGGAGATCTCCAAAGGGAACCACCTCTCTCCGCTTAGCTTATCAGTCCCCTGTATTATTCAACTCACTGTCCACTTATCTTGTCCAAACGCAGAAGGAAATTTTCAATCCTTTGTTTTCGAAAGTAATCCGCCAGTCTCTAGACTGGAAAAGATTCAATCCAACTTGTTGGGTTTGGCCTGCTTCATGTCCTGTAGCTTCTAAGGCATTACTTCAAAGGGCTTGTGGCCCCCTTCTTACTCTTGGATGTCTGCTTTAATTTTAAGCTTCGTCGAATAGGCCCTAGCTTACAAACATCTTATAGAAGGGCCTGTAGCTCGATACAATTAAGGCCAGTTGCGTATCTTGCTAAGACGGATTCCGCCATTTCCCTGAAACCTCAGGGCCCAGCCTTGAAAAGATTATGGATGTAGGATGATAGAGAGCATATTTTTTATATATCCCCAAATGAAGAGCTATTAAGATCGAGAAGACTGACTTCAGCGCCATGGAACATTCGGCCCAGGTCTACCAGAAAAGGGGCTTTCAAGTGATTGCCCAAAAAAGGTAATATAGAGAAAGGTCAAAATACAGAATAAAGCTTGAAAAAAAGATCTTTCCGGACGTGAGAGAGGCCTCACCCAAGAGAAACTACCTCCATTTTGTGCTCGAACTCTTCTTCAATGCATCATGGCTGGGTGAGTTGTCCCATTGCGAATGAACCCCGTGCTTCCAATCTGGTCATGCACTTCTTAAGATGTGGAACCTGGGAGCTTTCCTCTTAAAAGAGGGCTAAAATCTTTCGTATGGGGGGTTAAGGATGTGCCGAGGTCCTTAATAGAAAGCGTTTGATATTCCCTGTCTGCTAGGCTTTTCCCGATCTTTCCCTTCGCCTTTCTATCTCTTTAGTTAAGGGGTATCTTTCAGAGAATCATCACGAACGAGATTAGAGGTCATGTCAATGGGGGATAGAGGAACGAGAGGCGTCCCTGGCTCACTAGTAGTGACGGAGGGATTCAAAAAAAAAGGGCTCATTGCACCTGCCCATGCATTCGTTCCGGATCCATTCTCCTTCTTAAATTTACCTTTTCAACCCACCCTTACCTACTAGATATAAGGGCTTAACTAAAAAAGCGAATTTTGCCTCCGGTAATGAATTAAGCGGCAGCGAGGAGGTCCTGTTCCTCATAGTGATATTCGTCTGCTTTTGGAACTTAATTCCAAGGGACAAAGAAAGTGACTTCGACTTTTGATTCTCAGAATCCTCACTTCGAATGAAAGAACACTGAAGGGGTTCCTTCACAGGCATCTCTCTCGGAAGCGCAGTGCGCGCGTGCTCGGATGGTGTTTACGCTGGGGCAGAAAGTCCTGGATTAGTTTGTACCGGTGTAGTCCCCCTGAGGTGACTTGTCCCCCTTGATGTGTTGGCATTGGATTAGTATAGATCCCCAGTAACTTCAGTTGACATTGGCGGCTTGTAAGGATGCCTTAACTTCGTTCCAATATGCAAGAAGATTTTCATCTATATCTCTGACATCCAACGCAAAGTATGACAAAACCTCTTCGAATTGGTACACCATGCGATCGGTGAAAATGGACAGAACATTGAATAATACTCGAGGACCACGCGAGCCAGGAAGTCTTTATCTCTGGGCAGAGAAAGGTTTTATACCAGGGCAGAAGTGGAGAGGCTGGCCGTAAGCTTACTATAACTAGGAGAAAAGTAATGACCTCTCTTTAAGATCTGGGATAGATCTTTTCCATGATACTCCATGACCAACCTCGAAATGGGCCAAGGCTTATAAAAAAAAAAACAAATCACAGAACAAAAAAAAAATCAACAAAAAAAAAAAAAAATAACAAAAAAATAAAAAAAAACAAAAAAAAAAAAAACAAAAAAAAAAACAAAAAAAAATAAAAATAAAAAAAAAAAAAAAAAAAAAAAAAAAAAAAACAAACAAAAAAAAAAAAAAAAAAAAAAAAAAAAAAAAAAAATAAAATATTAAAAAAAACAAAAAAAAAAAAAAAACAAAAAAAAATACAAAAAACAATACAAAACAAAAAATAAAAAAAAAAAAAATAAACTCAAAAAAAAACAATAAATAAACAAAAAAAAAAAAAAAAAAAAAAAAATAATAAAAAAAAAAAAAATAAAAAAAAAAAATAAAACAATAAAAATAAAAAAAATAAAAAAAAAAATAAAAAACAAAAAAAAAAACTTTTAAAAAAAAAAAAAAAATTTAAAAAAAAAAAAAAAAAAAAATTAAAAAAAACCAAAAAATTTTTTTTTTTAAAAAAAAAAAAAAAAAAAAAAAAAAAAAAAAAAATTTAAAAAAAAATTTTTTTAAAAAAAAAAAAAATTTAAAACCCAAAAAAAAAAAAAAAAAAAAAAAAAAAAAAAAAAAAAAACTTTCCCAAAAAAAAAAATTTTAAAAAAAACCCAAAAAAAAAAAAAAAAAAAAAAAAAAAAAAAAAATTTCCCT
>CAMTDV010000349.1:0-7500 GCA_947069175.1 Scalesia atractyloides
GAAAGATTTATATATATATATAACACGGTTACGGTTATCTCGGACTGCGTTCCGGAAAAAGTAGCCTGCTTGAGAAAGAAGGGGCGGGCACTCTTGTCTTTCAACCCCACTATACTATTCATAGTTGTAGGGTACTGTGTACTTACAGCCTCTACGATAAGCAAGTGAATGGGGCCGGTGCGTGGCGAACGGAACGGTTCATCAAGCCATTTTTAGCCTTCACTCCCTAAATAGGAATAGAGCTACTTTACAAATAGGGCTAATTACTTCGCACCTGACTGTGATAGCCCTCTCGATACCTTATTGGAGCTTTGTAACCAGTGGCCGGTTCCCGTCGCTAGAACCTTTTCCCAGTGCACGGAGCCCCAACGAGGAAGGCGTTAGTGGTTTATGGTCCATAATGCTAATCCCTCTTTTTGTGCTACTCCTACTCCTAGGGCGGGAAGAAGATAAGAAAAGGCCAAGCGTTCTCTTGGTTTCCCAACCTGTTGCTTCTAAAGACTGCCCTCTCTCGGTTGGATGTTGGTCCAGCCTACTACGAGGATCCCGTATCCAGCAACCCAACCTATACAAAGGGCATCCATCAAAGCCCCTTTACTAGATTGGAGCTATGAAGCTTACCTTCTTTTTATTAAAAAAAGGGAAAGGGCTTTTTCAACTGGTGCGCAGTAGCGCACTTCCGTTTTCCCTTTACTAGTAGGGGTCCCGTGGTTCCTATGCCGCCGCCTTTCCCGGTCCTTTTCTTTTAGTGCTTCGACCCGAAGCGATAGCTTCTAGCTAGTTCAGTGGATAAGATGGCTGCGCTCCAGCTCACTCAAGAATGGGACGGCAGTGGTCCGCCGGCAAGCTCGTTCTGATCTTGGACGCAGTACATTGGAATCCTGAAGCACCACCACGAACGCTACCGCGCGTCCGCCTGCGGTGCGGTAAGGCACCACCCTGTTGTGCCAGCAGCCAACTCCGGCGTGTCAGCTTAGTTATCCTCATCAAGCCACTTACTTGATGTCTAGCTTCCCAACTGGTAGACGGTTCCTTTTCCCCCCAGATCAATGAAGAAGGGAGAACTTGATTCTTCCGAAGAACCGGAAGCGAAGCGCTATGCCGGGGCGGGGGGACGGGAAAAGAAACGGCTCCGAAGAAAGAAATTGGGGTTCCCAATGCTTCTCCACGCTCAACGAGATGCGCCAACCTCGGGATGCTTTACTCCTAACCCCACAAGGTTCCGAGACGGAGCTTAACCTGAGTCTCGGTTAAGAACGGCGATGACCTATGTTTCACACGGCGCACGATTCCATGGATAGTTTCATTCGAGATCGTGATGGAGGACATAGCTTACGATCATCGGCTTTGATCATTCCACTAGGCATTTGATTAGGACATTGCACAATGATCCGAACACTTTGTCGCATCTCTTCGATACGAATACAGTAACGATCATAGCGATCTCCTCTGGTACCTACTGGTACGTCAGGATCCGATTGGTCATGAACATCGTAAGGTGCTGCTCTTCGCGAATCCCAGCATACCCCTGGTTGGGATGGGTAGGCCCCCCACTTCACTTTCACTTAGGCCCGGGCCAAGTCAGTGGGGGACCCTGTCGGGCTCCTTCCCCCCCAAAAAAAGAAACTGTACGTGAGAGTTTCCCTTCATACGGCTCGAATCATTCTCAGATGCCCCGAGAGGCATCCTTTCCTTGTTTGTTGGGTTGGTTCACGCGCGCGCAAACGAGCACCGGCCGCAACAGCAGGAAACTATGACCAATAGAGTCAGACACTTAGCTACATCCGCACGCAAAAGGAATGTGGTTCTGGTTGAGGCTTTCTTTTCCTTATTAGTAAAGGGGGCTAGGGACGTTCGCGGAGTCCGTGCCTTCCGTACCACCGAAAGGTCGTTCTTGGGCGGATCCCGCTCCTAAACATAAGGGATAGGAGTCCTGGGGCCGGGCCTACCATATCAAAAGGGTCGTAGAAAAAGAACCCGGCCACCTATTCCATTCGACGTTCCGGGGCAGGGGCCCGACCGATTCGACCGACTTTTGCTTTTGGATAACAAGAAGGCGAGCTTCTCTGCTTTGATCAAATAAAAAGCCCAGTCAGCCACCAACTCGGTGCAGGTCACGTGACCTACAGCTCGGCCTTCGCTTTTTGAGGCTTCCTCTACCCACATCTCTATGTGCCCGCAGCACTTCCATATGGAGAAAGATAGGCTTACCATGTTCCATCAATAGCACCTAACCTATGCCGATTTTGGCGGACCGTGCTCCACCCCGGTGAACTCATGCGGTTCCGACGTGCCCAGAGGCCAGAGGCGAATCCGTTCACAGTCCGTAGGACCAACACCATTCGAAGGTGGGCGCCCACCCCGCCTAGAACAGTTATGTTTGACTGGGCTTACACACATTCACTCACTTACGCTGTCCCCCCTCAGCTCACCCTAGCCCCCGGCCTTTTGCTCTTCTAACGTAAGCTCCAAGGCTTCACACCAAGTCTTCACTGACATAATATGCATGCTTAAGTAGGGTCAGGCAGAACCGTTGTTGCCTGATGGGAACTTCCCCCATATTGCTATCAATGTCTTCATGTCGCACGACCTCTTAACATTACACCACTGAATCCCCAATCCTTTGCTTGCTGTGCAGTGACAGTACCAATATCCACTAATCGTTGTTTCCAGATACGGTTGCCGGTTGACATCTCTTCTAATTCGTCGATACGAGAAGCAAATTGTTGTGTGGAGGAATCAATATCTCGACATAAGCCAAGAGGCAGATCTTGTGCCACTCCACCTGGTCGTATGAAACTGGCATGCATCCTGGCTCCCGAGACTCTTTCATAGAATTCCAACAATTTTTCTCGCTCCTCAAAAGCCCACAGGAACGGAGTTGATGCTCCCACATCCATAGCATGAGTAGTTAAAGCAAGTGAATGATTTGAAATTCGAGTTATTTCACGGAATAACACTCGTATATATTGAGCTCGTAATGGTACCTCGCAATTCAAAAGTCTCTCTACGGCTGAAGAATGAGCGTGTTCTTGGGCCATCATAGAAACATAGATAGGGTCGACGACGGAACGAACAACGAAACTTTACGACAGCTTTTTCGTACACGTTCACTTGCATCACATACACAAGTGCTCTCTGAACCGTGCAATAAGGTCACCCATAACACGGCTCTCCCATTTGAGTTATCTTAGCCCCCAGCCATGCTATTCAAGAATATTAGAAAAATGGCAGCGTAAGGTAACAACTAGTATTGAAAGCTGGTCGCCTTTGGAAGCGTTCGCTGGTAACCAAAGCGTATCGTTCCCACAACCACTTTTGTACTTTGTTTATAGCTTTTTTAGGTTATGCAATAGAAGGGGGCTTGCGCTTGAATTGAAGTAGCGCTTTTGGAATATGAGTAGGGCTCCTAGGTGGCGCGTTCGTGGAGGCAACCCGAAGGAAGAGCAAAAAGAAGGTTGGGTGCTTTTGGGGCAAGGCCACCCGGCCTCGAATAGGAGGGGGCTTAGCTCTGGATCCTCCCTGCTTGCAGAAATGAATGGATCAGAAGGGGGCTGGATTCTCTATTTCCGGGCCGGGCGGGAGGTGAAGGCCATAAGAGAAGATTGCCCTCCCGCTAAGGAAGAGGGGAAAAAGGCGCTGTCATCTATCTCGACCAGTTTCCCGAGGCGTTGGAAATCCAGACCGGCTCAGAGAATCACTGGTGCTATTTAGCCCTTCGTTTCGACAACAAAGAAGTCATCTTTGACGATTTCCCATTCCTTCCCTGCCGAGCCGCCTCTCTTCGCCCTCTGCCTTCCCTTTCTATAACATAGCCAAGCGCCCTCCTTTACAATCACTAAGAAAAAAGAAATACCAATCAAAGCCCTATCGTATCAGTACGTCTCTGTGATTTTTCCGGCCCCAGGGGACTTTACTCGACCCATTCCCCAGTCTCCCGCACTGCTCAAGTAAGTGTGCGACTCCGTATGAGGACCTCCTTCCCTTCTGCCCACTCTCCGTTCACACGGTTCTCAAAGCAGAGGAGGAAGGTGGGCAGCAGGTACCACGAGCCCTCTGTCCCACACATCTATCCAGAAGCAAGTGTAGTTCACCGGTTCCACCGAATGCTCCTATCTGTCGGCAAAGATCGTGTGAGTGTGCAGTTATGCTTCGGATGCTTCGACATAGAATAGATCGACCCAGTTCCCGTTCTTTTCCGGTGCACTCGCTTTATATCTCCGACACACAAGGAAGGACGCGGTGGGAAGGAAGGAGCCCTAGCCTCTGTCCGGCCGATCATTCCGCTGGCATCTCGCATTCACGCCCCCGTTTGACTGCCGCTCGGGGATGTAGTTGTAGATACGTTAGTCTTAGTGGGTCGTTGGCTCCACTTGTTATCTCCTTCTACGACATGCTGTTGTCGTCGCCATATTCCATATGTCACTTAGTCATCTCTGCCTCGCTGCGGGTCAGCACCTCCGAAAGAAACGGAGGACTTCATTCAGTGACCCCGCGATCGCCCTCTGAACGATCAGAATAAGGTAAAGCTTGAAGATAAGTTTTGTACTCTATTAATTTCTCGGTCCCTCTAGTCGGGTGGGCGCCGGCCGGTCTTTCGACCAGATCCCCCTAAAAACCGTACGTGCGGGTCTCCCCGCATGCGGCTCACGCCATTCGAGGTGGCCCAGCCCAGCATTCATTCTAAAATCCTGTAGTGAAATTGAGACTGCTCGACTTCGGAAGCAAATTCGCGTGTAGGCAGCGCTGTCTGTCGTACCGTTGACTCTATCTATTCATTGAATTTGCTTGATTCCATTTTTATATAGGCTCGCTCCCTCTTTTTCCAAGAATTCATGCACTTCCTTTTACTCCATAGGGCCTTCTTTAATAGGTTCATAGTCCAAAGCCTTCCATTTCCGTCAAATGACCCGGCCTCCCCTGGCTCTTCCACCGTCCGGGCTCCCTTTCCTCCCTATGCTCCCCCGGCGCAGGCCTACCACGCTTCGCACCTGCGGCGTTTTCGCCAGACGGTCTTTGCCAGTAGTGCCATCCTCCCCGCTGGCTGTATGGGCGGGTTGTCCCTCGCTGCTGCGTTCTGTTAGGCTATGGATTACAGGAACAAATGTAGTTGAATGGAATAGCAGGCGGGTTACACGTTCCACTGTGCCGAGATTTGAGGTGCAGGTGGTGATGATCACCCCGGGGTATGCGCTAGCGCCCTTGACAGGCACTCCAGAACCCGCCAACGCTCGTGAAAACCCGGGTCGGTCGGTCCTCCATTCATCCGACCGGAGGTGTGGATAACGAGGCCACCTTCACAACCTTCTCCCTTCTGTCCTTATGTTGTAGTAAGGTAGGGCGGTTCGCTTGAGTTGCTCAACCGCCCCTTAGCCCGGTGCTCATGACGCGCTACGGAACCTCCACCGTGCCGGGGGACCAAGCAGGGCATAGCTAGCGGCATAGGAGCCGACTCGGCATCAGCGGCTTCGTGCCGCACTGGAGTGATCCAATATGTGGTTCCGCACGTTCCACCACTTCTCCGTTCATTTCCAATACTGATCGTGAAACACCATGAGCAGCAGGATGTTGAGGTCCGAAATTCGAAGTGAAATTTTTGATTTGCCCGTTCCTAGTCGTCATGGGAAAGAAAGGCAGAAAGAAGAAAGAAATGATTCCCTTTTTTCTTGTCCAATACCACCAGTACCAGAAATGCATCTCCTTCGCCCGCCCGAGAGACTTATTGAACCCGAAAAGAAAGAAGGGAGAAAGATGCCCACTATGATTATCGATTCCTTCTTGATAAAACAATATCATAGCCTAGTATTCATGTCCTAGTCTTCATTTTTAATATGGGCACATACTAGAAACTGAGCCAGGCACATCCCTGTTTTCTTGTCTTAGCACTTCAAATTAGCTGCACCCTTCCAAGTTAGTCCAGGAGCCCTCTCAGATGCGGGTCTTTTCAAAGTGGAAAGTTTCAGTGATCACTTATGCAATTGTGAGTTGCTGTTTTGAGTTTCCTGCTTTTCGGGCTGTCCTCTTTTAGGGAAAGGGGAGCGTGCCCTAGTAGCATGAGACGACAGCCTTGCATAGGAGTAGTTCTGACTCCGAGAATAGAATCTTATCCCCGCCGACTAAGCCCGGACTCTTTCGCATCGCGCTAATTCAGTGCCAGCCGTTGGTGAAAGACCTGCATGGAGCCGAGCCCTTCTCACCTACCTGCTTTGGGGAGAGTTTGATCCGGACAAAACTAGTGGGTGTCGCCTCCTCGAAGCAGCTCCCTCTCGCCCCGATTGATGAAAAAGAAATAGAATTGGAAAAGTCCAAAGAAGACTTTGACCCCGTAAGCTAAACTGGGAATCTCGTACGAAACTGAGAATGTGATCATGACAGCACATCGAAAGAAAGCGGCTCGTGGCTTTCATATCTTGGTAAATAAGAGATCGATCCCGTAGTTCAATCCTGGGAAGGGTCAAAAAGTGTATCCACCCGGTCCGGGGAAGGTGTGTGAAATCCTCTCACGTTCTTGGTCAAGTAATGGCTCTAGCTTCATTCTCGCTTTGGGATCATCTCGCCTTCGTGGGTCTCCGCTTTCCAGCTGCGGAAAGCTTCACTCCTTTCACTGAATGAAGACCAAGGAAAGAACTTCAAATGTTTAACCATTTAGCTATGGATGCTTAGCGGGGGTTGAGAGATCCCTTGTCGCCGACAAAGAAAAGAAGGTAGAACCAATGGGCCCTTAGTCCGCCCCTTATGTAGTACATAGAGGCGTCGCGAAGGAGTGAAGAATGCCCCTTTCCTCCCCTTAGTCCATAGGAAGAACTGGACGACCAAATACAAGCACTGACAAAAATAGATAGCCTGCCTCTCTCTCCTTTCTTGCAGCTTACGAACCCAGCCTTTCCCCCGAAAACAAGATTTACGCAGAAAGGTAGCGAACTCTTTTTGCTCAATAGCTAAATAAAGATAAACCAAACTACCCGAAGAGGAATGAAAGCTTCAAATCGAGTTCTCTCTAGTAAAGAAGTGATTTCCTTATTAAATAAGGAAAGGCAATAATAATAAAAAAGTACAGGGGTCTTGCGAGGCGGTCGTTGGGATCGAATCTTCCTGGCAGCGGGCGAGAAGACCTCAGTTGGAGACGGGGCAGCTTTCTCTATTTCACGAAGATGTCATTTTCAAGATAGGATTTTTGGTTGTAAATCAATGTGAGTAGCCCTACTTTCCCCACTTTCAGCTATCCTTTTTTTTTTTTCTGCCTTCCACTTTCGAGAGCTAGACCAGACTTCCTTATCTGGCTTCCAGTCTACTAAGGACAGCTGGCTCAGACACTGGCTTTGAGTTCGGACTTCCTTCTTTCTATGACCAGATCAGGAGCTGCATGATCCGATGAGCTATCAGCTGAGAGACTGGCTTCTCGGTTGTTAGTAACGACTCAGACAGAGCAGTTTACCTTGCTATGGTGAGTTATAGAATCAATTGAGCGAAGCTACCTACTTAGCTGATCTAGTTAGAAGA